>BQNB010013151.1:0-77770 GCA_026074375.1 Tanacetum coccineum | reverse complement strand
AAAATGGTCATAAATACACACAAAGGTCAAAATTTGAAAGTTCAATACACACAATAAGAAAAAAAAAGTTCGATACACACAATAAAAAAAAGTGACAAGTATAATACATTTTCAAGTAATTAACCCTTTAGTTTAGTTCAATCTTTCTTGGTCCACAATTTTTTTTTAACATTTATATTTATATCCTTGCAAAAGTCTAAAATTACATTAATATTCTTACGAAATTTATAATTACTCTAATATCCTTTCAAAACATATGTCCAAAAACACATTATATATGTAATCATTTGAGAAGGGTTGACTTACTATTCATTTAAGAACTGTAGCTACAGTGCTACAGTGCTGGGCAAAAAAAAACCCAAAAAATTTAGCCCAAAAATTTAAGCCGGCCCAATTAGTTTTTTTTTTTTAAATATGATTTATTCGGTAATTTTCGCTAATAGTGTATGCATAAAAAAAGACAACAGATAAAACCTTTTGACTTTTATTTGCATTGTATATAAAGTATTTGCACTTTAAGGTTTAAAAATAATGTAGGTAAACTAACATACTTATTTGCATTGGTACAACCTTAGTTTAGATTCATTAAAACCTTAAAAGATATATTAGCCCAATTTTAGCCCAACAAATAAAGCACATTATATTATATATATAATCATTTGAGAAGGGTTGACTTGCTATTCATTTAAGCACTGTGGTTACAGTGCTACAGTGTTGGGAAAAAAAAAAGCTCGAAAAATTTAGCGCAAAAATTTGGGCCGGCCCAATTAGTTTTTTTTTTTTTTTTTTTTTTAAAACAAAATTTGTTGGCACAAAATAGGGAGGAAAAAAAATGTTACAAAAGTACCGACGCATTCAGATAAAAAAATACACGCGGTAACATTTTCGAATTGACTTAAACAGTGTCATTTTACACCATGAGACCAAAAAAATAAATTCGCAAAAAAAATAAAAAATAAAATTTTAACGCCACGCAACAACGCGTAAAACCATAAAAAAAACTACTAAACACGATACTAAAAAAGTAAACCCGCACTATTAAATATGAGACCGACAAAATAAACTCGCACAAAATTAAAAGAAAAAAAAAGAATTAATGACACGCAACAACGCGCGAAAAATTAACGCACCGCAGTAACGTGCAGGAAAAAATAAACTTACACTATTAAACATAAAAAAAACGCGCGAAAAAAAAATTAAATAAATTTAACGCCCTGCAACAACGCGCGAAAAATTAACGCCCGCAGCAACGCGCGGATATCTTTGCTTGTTTTCATTATATTGAGATAGATTTAATACTAAAAGTTTTTATATGGATTTTTCTTAACATGTGTTTTTACTTCTTTACCCTTCCTTGCTAATTAGAAAAACACATAGTATTAATGGGTTTGATGGGATCCCCACTTAAAGATGAACTCAATATCCGGAAATGTTAAAGTGTGGAATCTGCTATGTACATTTGACGATAACTGATGTCCATTTGCAATTAAAATACACTCAATATTTTATTGATGAATATTAAGTATGTAAACAAAAGAATTGAAACCCAGGTTGTGTAATTGTCGAAAATTGATGGATTTTTGTGGTTCATTATAAAATTCAAATGATAAAGAAAGAGTAAAACACAAAAGCATATGAAAACACATGTTTATTTTTGTTAGTGGAACGAAAATTCAACTTTTAGATTCACAGTTGGAGAATTAGTCTTTTCGATCTTGTTTACATAAAGGTAATGAGGTAATTTAATATACTAGATAAATTTGATAAATAGGCATTTGATATTATATCTATTAAAATATGAAGAAAATATGTTTTTAGATATACATGTGTATTATAAAGTTTTAAAAAGATATTGAAGTAATTTTAAATTTTGTAAGGATATTGTAATTGTTAAAATTTGAAAGGATATAGACGTAAATCTCTTTTTTTTAACAATTTCATTTCAAAATATCTCTCCAAGTGGATATTGTATTTTAATCTGTTATAAAATGAATGTTTAATTTTAATTGCAACATATCTCTTATAAGTCGATAAATATGAAATTGTATGAGTCTACAATGTTAAGATCTCATATTTTTAAAAGAGATGTTAAATTTATACAATTTTTATAAAAGATTTTTCACTAATGATGTGTCTAATGTAGTATTTTTGTTAACAATTAATTTATCAGATAATATGACACAGAGGAACGCTTATTAAAATCACTCTTTTATTTAAAAAGGTATTTTTTTCGTATGGAATTCATATACATCGATTATTTAATTAATCATTCATGAATAATAAATACACGTTTTATGGCTCATTTGAAAACGAACACACGGTCATCTTCTCTTGTTGTTCCACAAAAATAGTTCTATTAACACGCGGATCACATAATTTATGTTTAAGTGTAGAACAGCTCTTTTAGTATCGCCACTAACACTTAAACAAAGTCCTATAGCTGCTAGGCTTGAATCAACAATATCACACATATAAAAGAATGCTCAAATCAAAGATCAAAACACACATTTGTGTGTTTCAAGTTCTCTGCCGGTCAAACAAAGAGAGAGAGAGAGAGAGAGTTTAGTAAATTTTAATCTTAATGAATGTATAAATCAATAATCCTTATAATTTATATATATACTAAAACCAGTTCTTATCCAATAAGGATTAAAAATATTATGAATAAAACTCTTTTGATTAAAAATAAATAAACTCTTTTATTTAAAAAGTAATAATTATATATATATAATCATTAGAGATGTCAACCACTGTTCATCCAATGAACTGTTCATGGCTCGACCCACACGTACTAGCCCAGCCCATGCATTGACCCATCCCTTCTTCCATTTGTATAAGCATAACCTGGAGTGTTCCATACCAATCTAGAATAACCTCCGTTCATAACAAACGCAAATCCCCACCTCCCCAAAATCTCAAATCACCATCTTTTGTGGCTAAAGATTGAATTGCTGTTAATCCTTTATGCTCTAATCCGATGTCGTTTTTGTATTGGCCCAATTCTATCAGCCCTTTCCCGTATTTACAAAATGATGGTCTGACATGTTTACAAAATGATGTCGTGTTTCCGGCTGCCGGTGTCGGCTCCGAATGATCCGGCGATATGGGTTTAGGTATTATTCAAGCTTCGTATTATCCCAATTAGGTAGACTTTTTACTTCTTTTTTTAATAATATGGATTGGTTCTAGGCTTTTTATTGTTGCATAAATAATCTATATAAAAAATTAGGATTTTTAATTTTTGTGGTTTATTTTAGATTGGTTGAGTTATCGTTGGCCTCTATTGATTCTAGGTTTTTTTATTGTCGCATAAATAATTTATTAATTTTATGCAATTTGTTCTTCCTTGATTGTAGATGCATAAGGTGTGTGGTTTGAGGTTAAACGAACCCAGTGAAAGGAAACGACGTCGTTTGCTGCTTCAAATGATAGTATTTATAATGCATGCGTTTATATGTTTTGACGCCATAACATACCAACGCAAATCTGATACTTGGCTGTGATGATCTTTCAACTATGTCGTGTTGGCATGGACAGTGGAAGGATGGCAGAGTGGGAACATTACTCGCCTCAGCAACCTCCAAGAGCGCAGCGACTACATCAATTAATCTAAGCCAAATGTCATGTATAATTGTATTGTAACATACTGAAGTTACAATTTTTATGGTCTTTTAACCTAAACCTCTTGGTTTGATGGTTAAGCTAAGAGTTCGTGACTATTGGGCATGATTCACACTTTTAAGGGGTCACAGCTGCCTGGTATGAACTGGGTAAGCAGATGGGTGTTCGGATAAGTTTGAGGAAACTGTTTATCGGCTTTCTATTCTATTCTACACCGGCCGCTTCCTACTCTATCCTACACGAGGGTTAAACGGTTTCAGAAAATTGCTTATCGGCTTCCTACTGCTGCTATTACGTTTATGCATCAAAATTTTTAAAAAATCTTACAAATATTCATTTGTGCTCAAAAACGCTGTCGTTTTGACTATGGCCCGTTTCCTCATTCGCATGGGCTAATTGTCTTGGCCAGTTATGTCTGTCCTTTCCCGTATTTTTATTGGGCTGATATTCTGGCATGTTTACAAAATGATATGTCGTGTTATAATAGCTTTACATCTAACGCAAGGTTGGTATTTTGACGGCCTTACCTGAAGCGGATTATTGTTGCAGCCAAGGTATTTTGGCGACGTAACTTGACCCGGGTTACGGTTGAATGTTCATTGAATTTTACTTGGCTGTGATGATCTTTTGAGTATGGCGTATTGGTGCGGATAGTGGAAGGATGGCAGAGTGCGAGAATTGCTCGCCTCAGCAACCTCCACGAGCGCAGCCACTACATCAATTAATCTGAGCCAAATCTATTACGTATTTCTTGAAGAGTTCGTACAAACTGGACAATCAAAACCATTGTCGTTAGTATGTAGTTTCTTACCGTATATTGTTTAAGATTGATTGATTAGGATTTCCATATTCTTCTCCTATTGTGTTTCTGTTAGCTTTTGTTATTTCATTTGCATGTAGGTGATTTACTAATGTCTTCTTCATGTTGGATGTGTTTTTTTCTTATTGTCGTGTGTATTGTTGCCCTTATTTAGTGCGTTCGTTTATTTCCGTGTTTATAGTGCTTTTTCCTTTATTGCTATATGTGTTGCTGTTGTGTATAGTCTTAAATGAAAACTAAAAGAAAATTGGTTTCCAAATGTGTTACTACAGGTGGGGGTAGACCGGTATCGAATATAGGGCGTTCAGATAGTGTTCGTTGTCAGGTTCCTGAAACTATTAATGCTGTTAGTCGTGATTCTTATGCTGCTAACAATCATGTTACGTCGAAAAGACAACCCACATCGGTCGGATTATGGTCTGGTATGTGGTCTTGAGAATTTGGTTTGTTTGAGTGACCCTGGGATGCTTTATGGACATCAAGAGCGCGCTATTAGAGAGATCGATTGTCGACCGGGTAGTAGTGTTAGTATGCCTGAGCTTCTAGGGGTGTCTCGAATACCTGTAGTACAAGTTTGTTGCTTTATCTTTCTACTTCAAATATACTTATCATGATATCTGTTTTTTTTCACGCTTTATGTTTTATGATCGTCATTGGCAGATACTGTTACTACCCTAGCTGAAGTCGATCCTGATATAGGGGGCATCAGTTTCGGTCGGAATACTAGATCGACAGGTAGCCATGAATGGCATATTTGATAACCGCTGACAATGTATACAATTTCAGTTTACTGATTATTATTATTATTTTTGTAGGTGCGCCTTACACTTATGCACATATCAGCATCCCAAACCCACGATAACCAGTGAAGACGATCCGATACAGATAACACCTATTCAACCAATCAACCCAACTCCAGCAACACCATCCGACAACCAAGCACCACCTGTACTAAGTAGTCTTAGCACAACACCAACAGAAGAGTCGACACCACCAACTAAAGAGAAAACAACTTTGGTGCAAAAAGAAGGAATAGGAGGCAGGCCATCAAAAAGCTCAGCACGCAAGGCGTTGTTTCGGAAAGACGACAAGACAGAAAGCACCAAGAAAATGAAACATGATGACTGAAAAATGGACACATACGCACGGTATATGTATAAAGGGTATGTACTGTGGAAAAGGGTATTTGGTAGCTGATGTGGATATGCACATGAGTAAGAACCTTGAATTTCACTTGTTTTGCTTAACTACTGCATTAAGTGCCATTTTAACATCCTAAATCCTATTATTTTGTATTATATTCTCAAAGACCGGCAACAAATCACTATGTTAAATGTAATTCATAAAAAAATAAAGCTCCGCTGCAACGCGCGGGCTATCATGCTTGTTATTTTATCAAACAAGATAATTACTTTTATCCAAAATAAACCAAAAATAACCCTAATACCCTTTGGGTATTCGGTCGACTACTAAGCCCAATACAGGCTTATTAGGCTTTTGTCAAATCCAATATGTTTAAATGTATATTTACTTATAACCTTAATTAAGGTGTTGTTTGAAAAAGACTTAATTGACTTAATATGGAAAAAACTAAATTTATTAAGTCGTGAAAATTGTTTGTTAATGACTTAATTGAAAAAGATGGCTGAAAATATAAAGTGATAAAACTGAGGTTTTCCACATTAAGCCATCTGTTAATTAAACACGACTTAATGAAATAGCTAATTATGCTGTTTGAAATGCACTTAATTGACTTAATATGAAAAAAACTAAATTTATTAAGTCATATAAAAATTGTTTGTTAATGACTTAATTGAGAAAGATAGCTGAAAATATAAAGTGACAAAACTGAATGTGTCCACATTAAGTTATTTGTTAATTAAACACGACTTAATGAAAAGATTAAACAAACAAGCAGGAAATAGCGCATTTAACATCTCTTATTGTTGATTCAAATATATATATATATATATATATATATATATATATATATATATATATATATATATATATATATATATATATATATGCGCACACACACACACACATACAAAACATATACATATTATTAAGGAGTCTCGTGTTATATGTGTGTGACCATCAGGTATCGTAAATAATGACCAATATAAGTTTGTACGTTCTGCTATGCATGCATAACCAACACTTCATTCCATTTTCACTTTTTTATTTCATGTTGATTACAAGAAAAATTGGTTAGCTTTTAACAATAAAGTGATATAACACAATTTTAAATATTTATACCTATTAAACAATCGTAATTGATATTTTTATTAATTTTGTGTTTGACGTTTTATATTTATATAAGAAAAAACACGTCGTTTATTAAATAATTATTTCTATCATGTAACTATCTCGTCCATCGGACGTATCTGAAAATCTAGTTTCTTATTGAATAAGAGATTTTCTAAAATTAAAAAAATATGTTGAGATTTTCAATTGGACCAATAAGAGTGCATCATTCTGCCTATGTGGTAAAACTGAGCATTCCCTATGTGGTAAAACTGAGCATTCCCTTTCGCTAACAAAAGTCAAAATTGGCTTTAATTTTTGTAATAGTCATCTAAATTTCATCTAACAAACATATATGTATCAAGAATATCCGTACAAATATAGTAACTGTTAAAGGAAATGAACGCACGGAATTATCCGATCAACAAAAGGAACGTAGAGAGTCATTTGTTCTAAAGATCACGAATCAAAAGGCTATAAAGAGTCATGCGTACAATTTATCGATGCAAACGAGAGAACTAATACCAATAGTTGAAAGAGGCACATATCAAAGAAACGGTATGTCAAGGATGCTAAACGAGATAGGTGAAATAATTGTACAAACAATTGATTATAGAAGAGAGTGAATATATCCGTACCACAAAGAGAGTTTTCAAAGAATTGTTTTAAATAAAAGGTCATCACTAACTAGGGTTATCGAGACTCTCTCTTCGGAGTGGGGGCTGCTAGTTTTGTCGTTCCTAATAAGATTCTAGTCGGGAGGTGTGACCCTCAGTCTTGTGGTCTGTCTTAAGAGTCCTTATGCGTGATTCGTTCTCGGCGTCTCGGGACTCGTTCCACTATAGGTGAAAGAGCATGTCAGCCATACGTTGGGTTATGAGTCGCTTAATAGCCGCCGAACTTAACAGTTGTCTTTTTGGCATGATTCTACGAAATCACAAGAAGTAGGGGAAAAAAGAATGAGACGTTAATGAGTCGTGTTCCAAAAGTAGGTGTTCCAAGGTGGCACGTACGAGGTGACAAGGTAATAATCGTATTCCAATTAGCCGGCATGTTTCTATGCGATGGGTTATGTAATGATGTATGTGTTTCAAAAGTATGAGGCGGGTGTTCAAACTCGAAGTCGGATAGTAAAGTAAACAGTGGGATCGACAAACTGTGACGAGTTTCGATATCATCAAAAAGGGTATTATGTAAAGTCATGAAAAAGTTGTCAAGACCATTGTGTCACCCACAATGTCTTGGAAAAGTTTTAGAAATCATTGTGTAACTCACAACGTCTTGGAAGAGTTTTAGAGACCATTAGGCAACTCACAATGTCTTGGAAGACATTTAGAGACCATTGTGCAGCTCAAAATGTCTTGGAAGAGTTTTACTATTGATTTAGAAATCGTTACAGTGAATGAGCATGTATGACAGTTCAGTGATTATACGCGCGGAAGACTTATGATGTAGCGGAATGTTTATGATGCAACGGTTATAGTCTAGGCCTAACAATGCAACCTAGTTCTCTATAACCTAGCTCTAATACCAATCTGTAACACCCCTAAAATATCGCAATGGAAATGTAACCGGGGGTGTTACTTTAGAATACACAAGCACAAGATATAAATAATGACCTCTACATGAGTCGTTTAAAAAGTAGATCATTTGATAAATTTAGAGGAAGCCAAGTTTTCAACCAAATACACTAAGAAGTTATGGTAAAAATGAAAGGTAGTTTGAAGACATCAAAATGATCCAAGTTATACGGCGAAAGACTTCAATGATGCGACTCCAGATGCAAGTCATGTAAATCAAGTACCTGAGAAATACATGCTAAAAATGTCAACATAACGTTGGTGAGTTCATAGGTTTAAGTAAAGTATTTACAAGAACCAAAAGTCTTTAGTGACTATTGCTTCACTCGCAGTATCATGAAAAGTATTTAGTGACCACTGCTACACTCACAGTTTCACAAAAAGTATTTAACAATTAGTGACATTCAACAAGAGTAGTGTGGACCACATTATTTAAAGTGTATGATATGTAACACATACAATGTCACAAAAGTAATCACGATTGCGCTAAGCTCATGATACCAAAGCTACGACACATATGTGTAAAGTTGCCCGAGTAGGTGTCCAACTCGAGACCACCTAAAGTTTCGACATGGTATACGTTCGGTTGACCTGCATGCCGGTCAAGTGAGAGCCACCAACACCCGAACGGGGATGTCAATCCCAATAGATCTATTTATAACACTTACGCTTATACAAGTAATTAACGGTTCATGATAGTGGGCATAGTGGGTTAATGCTACTTAGGCTAATCCATAATCATTTAAGAGCTACTTGTGTCCATAAGTAAAACAAGCAATGCATCTCGCCCCGATATTTGCAAAACATATATAAAATAAGTTAAAGCGGGGCTTTAAACTCACAAAGTCTTGAAAAGTAATCATAGTGTTATAAGATAAACGAGTTTGTAACCAAGCAAGAAAAAAAGTTTGTAAACGAGCATGTATTCTCCCCCAAAATAGTTCAAAACAAGTAAAATAGTGGCTATGAGGCTCACCTCAAGAAATCAATGTACTCTATAAAGTATAAAGTAGAGCAACGAAATAGTAACACTAACCGCGACCTAAATAATTAAGTCATTTTAGGAAATATGCAAACATGTACTATATGTATATGAGTCCAACAATGTTATATCACCCTTATATACTCGTAGTGGGGTTTTAATAAGTTATACAAGTCAAAAATTTAGAAAAACAATTATAAAACACTTTACAATTTTTAGACTCTAAAACAAGTTTTATTAAGTTTAAACCCTATCTTTATTTGAGCGTATCTAACTCAAAAAAAGCTCGTTTTTATCTGTTAAACTCTCTAAACATAGGTGAATGCAATGTTTTGAAAGGCTCAAGGCGCACTAAGGGGCAAAGTGGGTCAAAGAGCCTTGAGGCAAGGCGCAGACCAAGGCGCGGGATTCATAAATATGAGGCGCACTAAATAAATTAAGGTTTTTTATAAGATATGTGATAATTTTAGGCAGATTTAATAACACAAAATAACATTGAGATATTTAATAGTTAATACATTTAATAAAGCTCGTATTTAAACCCAAAATATCAAGCAAGCAAGTGAAGCAACGTATCAGCATAATGCCACATTGTCATGATAATATTTCATAATGAAACTACTTAATGAAACAAGCTAAGAGATTTCAATCTAAGTCTCCAAATTCCCCATCGTCGTCATCATCATCAAATGTGTATCCCTCATCATTGTGATCAGATTCTTCCTCCTCAACATCTTCTTCGGTGTCACTATTCTCTAAAATGACAACCTCATCATCTTCGTCCACAAGGTCTGATCTAGAACTAGACCCTACCCTTCCTCTTCCCCTTGAGCTTGAACTAGCATACACATCATTGGATCTAAGATTATAGTTCGAATCGTCTACGTTGCTTTGATCATTCCTTGGTGGTTCATCCTCATACATTCTACCAATCAACCATTCATTACTTTCATCAATCTCATTTAACAATAAAGGATCAATAAGATCACGACGGTCAAAACGCTTCTTTAAATTGTCCGATATATTTTTACATACACAAATCATTTGAGCAACTAGTTCAAGTCCTATTTCTCTTTTGTTATGAAGTCCGTGCCCAAAATTAAGAATAAAAGTGAGTGACAAAAAATATTATTAATAAATTACAAGACCAAATATGTTTAAGTTTCAGATTCAAACTCAACTCAACTCATGTAGTAATATTCAATAATATAAATACTTACAAGACTAAATATGCTCCAGTTACGCTCACATCCTGTTGCACTACACGTAAGACTTAGAACTTTGATTGCAAACTTCTTTAAAATAGGAACTTTATTTTCATAAGAACTCCACCATTCAGCTACAAAGAATTACATGTTTTAAGAAATTAAATTATAATAATACTGTATGGTGTTATTTAATTGGTAAATTCATTCTGGTGACTTGGTATTACTGTTCGCATGATGGCTAGTATTAACCCCATAATACCTTCCGCATTCCTATACATGTTCTTTTCTGCTGTAAGTTTGCTTTGATCATCCTCATTTGGTATAAGCCTCATAATGCAATGCTACCCTGCAAGCAACTCAGCCAGGGGGGGGGGGGGGGGGGGGGAGGGGGGGGAGACCGCGACACTTTGGACTCTCTTCCCACGACTATCAGTAAGAATCTACGAGCTACGCCTAAAACCTGCTACCGGATATTAATAATACCTAAGCAATTATACGTATCCATGGAACATCATGAATGACGCATTCCTATACATGTGCTTTTCTGCTGTAAGTTTGCTTTGATCATCCTTATTTGGTATAAGCCTCATAATGCATTGATGCATCCCCGACGACACCTCTGGATCTTCCTCAATATCAGGATCTGAGTAGTAAAATCGTGGATTTAAATAATACCCAGAAGCATGTAATGGATGATGAAGTTGACACTCCCACCTTTTGTCGATAATGGCAAACACATCCTTGTACTTACTTTCATCACCGTTAAAAGATGATGATATTGCTTCTTTTGCCTTTCTCATGTCGTGATATATGTAACCCATTGCTGGCTTCTTTTCACCATCTACTAATCGAAGAACACTTACAATAGGACCCGTCAACTTAAGAATGTACATAATGTTACTCCAAAAAGTAGGCATCGCAACAATACTAGCCACGTGCTTACCTGCTTGCTCCTTCGCATACTTACTTTTTGTCCAAGTATCAGATGTGAACATTTTTCTCAAGTCTATTTTTTGAACTTGTATAGCAGTAGCAAATCTTGTTGTTGCTGGCCTAAGCAACTCCCTTTTCCCAGTAAACTTTCTCATCATGTTCACAACACCAGTACGGTTATATATATAACCATTTAGCGTTATTGCCCTCTTTAGCGTTTGTCTTACTCTTTGAATATTTCCAATATCTTCAAGCATCAGGTCAATACAGTGTGCAGCACATGGAGTCCAATATAAGTGTTTACGTTTTGCCATTAATAGTTTACCTGCTGCTTTGTAATTCGGTGCATTGTTTATTACTACTTGAACAACATTTTGCTCTCTAATTTCCTCCATCATCTGATCAAGCATCATATATATATTGTCAGAATTCTTAACAACATTTGAAGCATCAGTTGACCTAACAAAAACAGAACCTCTAGGAGAGTTGACAAGAAAATTGATTATGTCTTTATGAGCTACCGAATCTCGCCATCCATCAGACATTAAAGAACAACCATATTTAGCCCACTGCTCATGATGCACTTGCTTTACCATTTCATCAGTTGACTTAACAGCTTTAGCCAAATATGGGACTCGAACCTCGTGGTAACTAGGAGGTTTAAAACCCGTTCCATGTTGGGCTACTGCTTCCATAGCTATACGAAAGCTATCATGATTAACAACATTAAATGGCAATCCAGCATCATAGAACCAATTAGCTAACTCTTTGCACGCTTTATCTCCAAGGTCTTTCTTGCATATCTCATTGATGGTTGACTGCTTCATTTTTCCGTCTTTACGGTTTTTAACAACTTGTTCTGGTGGAGATGTGAAGAACATATCCATAGGGCCTTTTACACCTTTTTGCTTTTTTGACGGTTGAGCTTGAAACTTTCTACGACCTTGCTGAGAGCCATTACCAACTTCTTCAACCTCATCATACCCGTACTCTTCTACATCATCAAAATCAGGTAACACTTCTGCATTTTGCTTATTTTGCCTAAGTAACTCCAAATACTCTCTCATTTCTTCACGGACATGAGCAGGGCATAGTTGACATCCTTTGGAATTTCGATACCCACCTGCCAAATATTGCTTAGCCCTATAAATTCCCCCGTGAGTGATTTTTTTGCAAAAACAGAAAATGGTTGATCCTAGAATGGATCCTTTCGTTACATATTTCCAACCCGGGTCTTTACTTCTACCATTTGGTTGGTTTTCAGAATCCATAATGAACTAGCTTGAACCCCTAAACATACATTACAATATATAAGTGTATGACTTATAAACTTGAACAAATAAATAACAATAACAACAACAAAATGTGAGTTTGTTACAAGTTTAAAGCAGTAAGGAGTAATATTTAAACATAAGTGACACACATAATCAATGCCTCAAGCCCTCAATACATAGTGACTTACAGAAGTACTAAAGTTGAAATAACACATCAAAATCGATAACAATTTGAACTTTTTCTCGAACAATAAGCAAAACAATTATGTTACTCACCTTAACAAACCTTAAAAACATTAAATCTTTTAAACAACACACACAAAATAACACAGCTCGTTAATCTTAATAAAGTTTAAAGGGACGATAACGAATTTAAGTAAGCAAGCATTTTTTATGTACCACTAATAAGAAATAATATTTGATGAAACTAAACAAGTGAATTTATTCCAACACTTTGATTAATTAAAACAAGGAATCTAAGCATACAAATGAAGTTGCTAGCACATATATCTTTTTAATAAGACATGAATTGATTAAATATTTATCAAATTAAGAAAAGAAGTATAAAGAATCTATAGTTACCTAAAGAAATCAAGAATCAAGAAATCATAGAATATGAAGAGATGGAATGGTGGTTGTGGCTTGTGTCACCGTACACTTAATTATGTCTTTTATGTATTTTCTAAGCTAGGGTTATACATTTATACATGGGCCTTAAACTACTTTGGGAAAAAAAGCCCAAAACTCCATACATCTTCAAGTCGCAAAAAGCCCAAGTCGCAAAAAGCCCAAGGCGCAGCGATTTTTTAGCAATTTATGCATGTCGTGAGTCTCGATACAAAAAAATCCCAAAACCTGGAGCCTCGTGCGCCTTAGCGCCTAGGCGCGATTTTTAAAACATTGGGTGAATGTATCTACTTTCAATATTTCAAGTCCTTGATTCGAATAACCATGCTTAAGGTGTTGGTTTACTCAAAACAAGATTCGGACCTGCTGTTAGGTTTCACAGAAAGTTTTCCAACTTCAACGGGCCATAAGTCACTCATTTTCGAACCAAATCGCTTGGTTCAAAAGCCTAGATTGAGCGTTTTTGAGTCTACTTTCTAAATATGTGGGCCTTAGACCTCAGATCTTAACCCATTTGTACAGTAAATTTATTTTATACACGGGACTCAAAACTGTATATTTCCAGCAAGTATTACCATACTTTTAAAGACCATAATT
Source organism: Tanacetum coccineum (assembly GCA_026074375.1). NCBI lineage: Eukaryota > Viridiplantae > Streptophyta > Magnoliopsida > Asterales > Asteraceae > Tanacetum > Tanacetum coccineum. The sequence continues at coordinate 63,878 of BQNB010013151.1, read as the reverse complement.
CCTTCGTTACTCATCCTTATGACTCGATTTGACTTGCTACGTTTAAGTTAGGATGTCCTCTACCAAAGTCTCAACACACTCGAACATGTAACACTTACTAAAAATACTAAATCAACTATACAAGCTACGAGATTCGGCGGAGAGCTTCCTAAGACATGAAATTAAGTGTATATAAAAGGATTTTTGCCTAGAAAATGTTTAGCATAGGTTTCTACATCTAGAAGGTCGGTTGAGTTTTCTACTCAGCTTTAGGTTTAGTAACTTGTTTTAAAATCAAACTTTCAACACTAAAAGCATCTAAAGGTGATATAATCTGAACATGAAATGATGTATAATTATGTAAATAAGTATGGAAATGAGTCTTAGATGCTTAAAAGAAATTAGTGAATGAATGGAGCACTAGAACACCAAGAACACAAATGAAACCCTAGCTTTTAGTTTCCAAAACCCTTGTTTTATAAACCCTAGTTCAAACCCTTGCAAGAATACATGATATATATTTTTTAACACCCTTGTTCTTGCATGTTTTCTGTTTTGGTTCAAGAGAAGAAAAGAGAGAGTAGTGATGTTTTGTTTGTGTGAGAAAACAACTAGCTAAAGTCTTCCTTAGTAATGCATTTTGAGTATGGTTTGTATGAACTTTGTGTGTCACATAGGCATGTATAACCAATTAAGGGGAGTATATCTTGGGTCTTGTGGGAGGGTGCTATTGTTCAGTTATAGGAGGGTAAAGGGGAGAGGAGGGCTCAAGGTTAGCAAAAACAACTATACCCATGTAATAATGAGCAAAAATGGTTACCAAGCAAAAAGTCCATGAGGTCATACACCTCATAAGGGTGGCCGACCTCTAGAAGGTCTATGGGGGGGGGGAGGTTTGTAAATTGATAAGTTTAGGTACTAGTTGTGAAGTTATCTCAAGGATGGTGAGGGTATTGGGTAAGTTGTGCATGCATGCAAATATCAAAATGCAAGTTTACGTGATTTACGTAAAAGTTTTAAATTGAAATGCATATGACTTATAAATTATATCCGTGAGTATAATAATATACTTATCACGAGTAGACTAAACGTAGTCTAGAGTTGGTGTGTGCAAATGCGTTTTTTACAATATGCGGGATAACTTCTTGGTTTTAGGTTAAATCAAGAATGTATATGTTCAAAGTAAAATATTTCAAGTTAATAGGTAAAAGTAAACCTAAAAAATACGAGTTGTCACAAATATTGTTGTAGATTAACCAATCACCTCAAATCTTGTTTAGTAGTTAGATCCGGTTAGTATTTTAGTCCTAAAAATACGTAAGTGATCCGGTTAGTATGTCCTGAAAATACATTATCGAGTGAGAGATTGTATCTAGCTAGATTAGAACTCTACATTTAGCTTAGTGTCGAAAATTGGTATAAGCGACGATGTACGGTTTTCTCCACCTGAATGGAGCTTGTTGACATAGTGAAGTGAACTCTCGAGTTGAGTACTCCATGAATGGAGTGGGGCGAAGAGGAACTTCGTTACCAAACCACTATAAATTTTCGTATTGTTGTTTGATCTTTCTAACTCTTTACTATTGTCTTGCTTTTTTATATTCGTATTTATTATTGTCTATTGTTATTAATTGTGTTCATATTGTGATTAACTGATCTCACGTAAACTCGGATCTAAAAGTTTTTTTAAGTAACTACTTTAAAACGTTAAAAATGATAAAACTATTCAACCGCTTTTCTAATTTTCCATAATAATATTTAATTTTAAACAAACTTATTAAAATATCATTATTCGTTAGAGGAATGCTAGATCCACAAACAAACTTCCACAAAAAGTTTTACAAAATGATTTGTCATGTAATTAGTGGTCTTCTTAAAGTTACTTTTGAATTCTCTCTCTTACATGTATCCACAAGTTACATGACAAATCATTTTGTAAAAACGTTTTGTGGAAGTTTGTTTGTGGATCTAGCATTTCTCTATTCGTTATATTATATGCTAAGCTTTATATGTACTCGAGTTTTAAAGTTAGTAACACTAATCTTTACATATATATGGGATTTTGACTAATTAATCAAGTTTTTTGTTGTTATTCATGTATTAGGGATTTTGACTAATTAATCAAGCCGGAAATTAATGATGATACACCAAAGGTATGATTTTAGGATCTATTGGAGCTTATTATGTTCATGTATTAGGGTTCTTTTCAGCTCAAATTGAGATCTATTGAAGGTCAGTAGTTCATCCACGATAAAAAAAAGGTACGATTTTTGTTGATGATTAATGGTTTAATTTGAAAATTTTAAGTTGTATTATGTGTAACTGATTATTTTTAATGATTAAGGTCAAACAAACAACTAATTTAGTAGCTACCATGATAACAGTATACTTCGTATCAGTTTGTCTACAGAATTGTGATAATAAGGTTGTTGACATTCACTGTCATCTCCTACAAATAACTAAATACAAAAAACATTGTTGTTTGCTTTATAAATTGAGAAAGCCTATTTATGATCGATATTCACAATATATAATTTGATACTTTGATGCATTCAGATCTACAAAGTTGATTTTGTGATTCTTTGTGTAGGAAGATTTAAAGATATCCCAAACATACTGAAATTTCCTGGTAGGACCAGAAATATTCTGCGTTAAGGCCATACACTTATTGGAATACACGATTATGGATCACGATGAAAGGGAAAAAGTCACAGTTGTGGGATTCGGAAAAATCGGTCTTGGCATTGCAAGGGAAATCTCTGCGATTAACAGTTAGTGAGTATATGCTATCTTTGTCATATATTAATGATCTTGGTTATAATTTTTATAACTTTACAGTGTTAATTATTTTCAGGCCTGAAAATCCATGTACGATAGTTTAGAGTAAAGATCATTGGAAGCTAAGAAACTGGTTTATGTGGGATATAACTTTGGTGAATTCTATGTTTTCTCGCATAATGATGCTTTGAGTTCATAATCCTGGTGAAAGCCTTTTGCTTAGTCTTCTAGCAACATTACTCTTTCCTATAGTAAGTAAAAGGCCATACACCTATAAAATTAACTTCAGTGTTATTTTAGTACTTTTCTTATCATTCTAAGAATCTTTGTTTAAAAAACCTTGTCCTTGGATTTACACATATTAGTGGGGTAAAAAAGGAGCAACATATTATTAAAGCAAATTATCTATAATATTAATGTTTTGATATATTTTTATCTCTTCCTACGATGTTATAATTATAATTTCACTTCATATATTTTAAGAATTAAGATTGATTTGCTTCATGCTAATACACAGGCTTGCTGAAGATTGGCCATCCACAATATTTATAGAAAGGATTGTATATGCCAAAGATATAAAACTTGGTTATGATCCATTATTTTTTTCCATTAGTCGATATATAATTTTCTATTAATCGATGATAAACTCTTTCTTTTGGTCGGGAATACACTCGAAAGGTGGATTGTGTTTGTTTCCTAGCAGAGGTTCCAGATGGTTTTTGTAGTTTATCCGAATAAAATATTAATGTAAGTGGTCTCTAAATCACTCTTTTCTTTAGTAGTAAAATAATTTGCTATAACTCATATATGGGAATTTTTGAATCATTTATAAATTTATGCAGTATGGTGGTATACTATTAACATCATAAGTTCTCTTGCTATACGTACCGCTTTAATTAGGTGGTTGGCTTGATGGGATACTTATTCTTGTGGTAAATTCCACTTTGTTATGATTTTGTTTGGTGTCTTTAATGATATCATAAAAAGTCTATCCACATGTTTTAGCTGTCACACCAATATTTTCTGTTTGCTACTCAGCTAATGAAGTGAGGTATTATATGATCGATATAATGTTATTCATGAATGATTTAATTGATGTTAAACAGAAGACACAAATTTATATTTGTCTAATATTCGAGTTTAAGTGTGCTCATTTTTCATTCTCACGTGTTACAAATTATATTAGATGCATTACATTTCAATGCCACCCTTTTGCACCCTTACTATAAAATTATGTTTCAACCCGAATCTGTTTGACCTATCAATGCCTAATCACATAGTTCATGTAGTCATTTAAGTCCCTTATTAATGCCTAATCTAATGTTAATACTTTCCAACAATCATGAAATTCGATCAATGCCTATTCGTGCAAATTAGTCAACAAAAGTTCTCAAATTTTATACATATTTCCTTTTAAAAAGTTAAACTTATATAGATTTTTCTCCACCATTTTCATGTGGCCCGGTCTTCTTTTCTGCATACATTAAGTAATTAAGAAGTGCAATCACAAATTCATTTAAGTGGGTATCAAATTAATGTAACCTATAAAACATATTTATTATCTTAATTTGACGGCCTCTAAAGACTATTTTTTTGTTTAGAGGTGATGAAGATTCTTATGGATATGCATTCAGAGCTTTCAACGACATCTGATTCCAGTAACACCACAGCATTGCACACAGCTTTAGAACAAGGCCATAATGAGGTGTAAATTATATGTTGGAGAAAATGAGTAGCATGACTAATAATATTCCAAGATTTGATCTTAAAACCGCGTTACATTTTATGATAGAAAGGGTTATTTAGAGGTTCTAAAAGCGTTTTCACAAGAAGTACCCACGATTTTTACTAGGACTGATAAGAAGGGACAAACAACGCAACATATGGTGGTTAAGGGAATGAATTTTGAGGTTGTTAATGCACTTATTGAAGCTGATAATGCATTGATAAATATAGTTGATAAATGGGATAGCACCGCACTAAATATAACCACAAGAAAAGGGCCACACATATGTATATAAAGGTTATTATACTAACTATAGGTGGTATAATTGGCATGTCAAGCCAGGTTCAGACTAAACATATTTATGTACGGTTTAATCGGTGCCACTTGATCCGTATTTAGGTAAATACTTTTTCACATTACATCACCAGATGTAGCATTTGGGTTACCCTGATTGACATGGGAAAATGTTGGATCACTCTGAAAGACTTTTGCAAGTAGTTTAATTTATGTTAGACGTAGTTGTTTGTTAAGGACGAATATTTTAACAGTGGGTAACAATACCACTTTGGGAAATCTTTTATTATAAAGGTTTCTTTGAAATTGAGCTCAATATTCTGAGTGAATTGTTTATTCAATCCCACGTAGGCAAATTTGAACTTTGATTGTATTCGGTATTCTGCTTGAAATCCCATCTTTAAAAGAAGCACATGACTTTCTTAAGTAGACAAATATTCACAAAAGACACAGCAGGTTCAAACAAAGACCATAATTATGCATTTGGAACACACAATTGGATTATTTTTAAATCAACTTTTGCACTCCTACTTTATCCAATGTAACATAACATCAAATGGCAAAACTGAATAATTTTGCATAGAATGACAAACAGGTAAAAGTTATTTGCTACATCTCCATGCAATTTTTCTATAATCAAAGCACAGAAATCGACTTTATAAAAAATCAAAAACTTCATGAAGTCAAGATCTTTTTCCAATACCACTTCAGTCTTAATGGTGGCAGAAACTCCCGTCGGCTTCTCTTCTTCCTTGATTGGCTCGGGAGTCTCTTGACGAACTACATCCGGAGTTCCATCCTTGGCTTCCTCAACCTGCAGTGGTATGCGTCTAATTTTAGTTAATACATATTTGGAACATTTTGATTGAGGTACGACTCCGCCACTATAATAGAAAACTCGCAAAATCAGTGCAAGGATTGTACCTTTTTTGTCAGCTCAGAATTACCCTTGCAACTGTCCCAAAATCAAAGGAAAAGTAATAATCGGCAAAAAGTTTATGAGAGTAAGAGGTGGAGCATGTGATATTTTAGAAGTTCACTTATCCATCAAAAGTAACAACAGCATAGCAGAGGACAGAAATAATTATATCATCTACATATTAAATAACTCGCCAAAAGTGCATCTAAGCAGCATAAGCCATTACAGACATTAGTTTATTATCTTATTCTAATTAATTGATATCACATCATCACTTTTAGAATGGGCCTGTTTTAAAGTCCAAACATTCCATCAGAAAATCTACCTCATTTCTCATCATATGCACTACTAAATCATTTTACAACTATTAAATATATACGAACAAAGCTCAAACACTAACCTGAACTTGCAACGATCCGATGCGAGAATCTGGTAATGTTTATAGTACCCTCGTACCTTACAGTCAGGTTTTAGAAAAGCAATACATGTTGCCCAAGAGAAGTGACCTGCATGTTTACGAAATAAAAAGTATTAGAAAATAGGGGGTTTTAATTGCTTCCTTACATAGTAATTATGCTAACACATAAAAAAAGAAACAACTTTAGTTAAATAACATGTTACCTGATCTGCAGTTACTCTTGGTGCTATTCCGGTTAAAACTCATGTTCAAAACTACATTGTTTCACCCGAACTGAAAATGTCTGGAAAGGAGTCGTTTTCCTTATCTGTGAATTTTGTATTTAACATCTAAATATGTGACTACTTATAGATCATTTCACACGATATCCAGTGTATGATAAGCACATCTACCTACTTTCTCCTACCGCCTATTCTGTTACATCTAGTTATCTGATTCTAACTTTTAAGCGTGAGTCTAAGAGGATGTTTGGGATTGCTTATTTTTTTCAGAAGTTTCTTAACGTGTTCAGAAGCTATTAACTAAATCTTTTTCATATATCTTAACGTATCGAAGCATAGAATAATACCAAGCACAGAAAGTAAGCGCACAAAATTTGAAATAAAACGTAAGATATACCTGATCCGTTAGTTGGTTAAGTAAAGTGGCACCAATCAGTACAGCCCTAATGTTGCCCGCTACTATTGATCTTTTTCAAAGATAAAACCTTGAATGCACTACTCTTAGCGCTCTTACACAATCAAAGCAGCCTTGTGCAATAGCTCAGACGTTAATATTAGAAAACATTGCAAGAAACTTGCAGAGATTATAATCAGTGAGAAAGTTAACTCCACATTCAAAGAATACTCCACGTTCTTATCGTACTTCACCTCAAGAAGGTTAATTTTAGCACCCCAAACCCACCCATTTCAACCCTCATTACATCACTCCAAACCCACCTATTTCAGCACCCAAACGCACCCGTTTTAGCCCCTATTTCAGCATTAAAACCCACATGTTTCAAACCCAATTTCAGCAACCAAACACACCTATCAACAACCAAGCAGCAACCTTATTTTAGCACTTAAAACCATCCATTTCAGCCCTTATTTCAGCACTTCAACCCCACCTATTTCAACACCTATTTCAGTGCCAAAACCCACCCCTATTTCAGCAAATTTCAGCCCTCATTTCAGCACTCAAAAGCCACCCATTTTAGCACCCAAACGCACCGGTTTCAGACCCTATTTTAGCGCCAAACCTACCCCTATTTCAGCAAGCAAACACACCAATAAGTTGGATACCTAGATGGTTTGATAATCCCAGTCCGAGGTACGAATGTAAACAATTTCGATAGACTTTCCCACCCTATTGTCGGTTTTTCATGTACATTGCATATATTACAAAGTAAGCAATCCAAACACCACTTCCTGAAGTTCTAATATATAAGAGAGATTATCAACCTGTCCACATCAGAAATCGCAAGCTCTAACCATCTCATCTTTACCCATATAAAGCTTATCACACCGAATCGGTAACGCACGCTTGACGAAATCTGCATCTCATTTTGTGTTGCATCCCAAATAACAACCTTTAACAACTAAAATCAACAATTTGAGACAAAAATAATGCTAATTACTTTGTAAACTTACTTTTAGAGAAAATGACATTTTTCTAGATTTATTTTGACGTAAACGAATGCTAGAAAGAACATATACCTTCGATACCCAAATTAATCAGCTTAAAGTATTCACCTCTACACCACTAACAAAACTGGGATGCTCATAAGCCTCATATGACTACATTAAATGTGTCATCTGATTAAATCGAAATTAGCTATTGACTACATAATAACACAAAAGAGACTGAAGATATCATTTCGAGTCAAATGGAAATTGAGTTCAGAGTCGCAATGCGTATTATATATATAGGGTTGGAACTGACAGTTTTTCTTTCAGACACTTTTATTCAACTCGCTCCTCATACAAGGCTTAATGATCAAACGTAAATACGTTTATTTTCCTTGTAACAAATTATGTGTTACACACCTTTCATACATGTCAAAGAGAAAAAAGTGCTTGTCGGGAGACCACCCGTCTTGTATCCTACTTTATTTAAATTCTTTATTTTAGTTTGGTTTTGTATCTTTCAAACTTTGCAGGTCACTACAGCCAAGAAATCGATAACCCGCATCGGCTAGTAGTTAAATGAGTAAAAAGAATGTAGTTACAGTCTGTAACTATGACATAGTTGGATCCCATGACTATGCTGTAGTTAAGCCAAATTCCCAAGTACCTATTTTCAAAACCGTAACTACGACGTAATTGAACCCCTTAACTACGCCGTAGTTGATCTGGAAATTTAAAGGCTTATTTTTACTCATGTAACTATGGTGTAGTTCCACCTATGGACTACGTCATAGTTAAATCCTGCAAACATTAATTATCATTAAAACAAGTTAGAAATTTACAAAACCGTGTACATTTAGTAAACGAATTTTGTGAGTGTATACACTGGAAACCCTCACAAGACTTCACTTGTCCACTCGGGCCACCGAGTGGTTTAAAAGGCTTGTTGCATATGCTAAATGCAACCGTGATTCCTACGAAAGTGAGTTAGTTTTCCATATTTTGTAATAATGATAATGCTTTAGGTTTGTTAAGTTATTTCAGGTACACGAGGTTGCTCACAATTTTCAAGCTAGGAGTCCATGCCATATAGCTCCGGTTATGCAGAACAATACTCAAGGGAGTCTTCCGTTTGAATTATACTCTCATTTTTAATTTCATTTCCTTAAAATGTACAATAGTGACATTGTACAAACCAAGTGGGGGGATAGGAGTAGAATTACCACTTGACCTATATTTGCCTTCGATTCTCTAGTTTATTTTGAAATTTTTTGCCATTTTCAGAAAAAATTTGACATATTTTTCAAAACCGAAACTAGAATAGATCTTTGCCAAGAACAAATTACCCTTTGATGAGGTGTAGTTTTATACACTTTTTCGGGGATATTTTTCCCTTATAATCATGCAATTATGTCTAAAATATGCGCTAAATCGTTTCTTTTTGCATTTTTAGCGCTTGGAACACATTTGGAGGAAATACACGTGACTTGGGCTTAATTTTAGAAGAAACCGGACAAGATGAAAATTTGGCTTGAAGAGGATTGAAGAATCAAGATCAGAGTGTGGAGATGGCGTCTGGAAAGCTTGTGACGCCGTCTGAAAGTCACGGCGACGAAGTCTGGAAATTTGTGACGCCGTCTGGATCAACCGTCATAAAAGAAGCCCTAGAAACCCTAGCGTGGCGACGGCGTCTGGATTAATTGTGACGCCGTCGCGGCCTGGAAGTCTATATATACAAACTCAATTTTACGTTTTTCATAGGCATTATTAGATAGAATTAGGGTTAGAGTTCGTGGGAGGTCGACTTGTACCAGATTTTGGGAATATTATAGGGTTTCCCAACCCTTCTGTATCATCCATAAATGCTTGATTCAATATAGTAAAGTTCTTTTATCCCTTATCTTTTAATATGTCTTATTGTTTAATTAATATTTGTGCTTCCTCTATCTTGAACATGCTAGGCTAGATCTTTTAAGTGTTTGCTTATGATTGCATGTGAATTGATATGTAATCTATAATAAATAATTTAACTTCTTGTTGAGAGTGTGCATGTTTTTAGACTCAAGAAACCCGGCCAAGTTACTTAATTGTATCGAAGATCTAGAGCGGCATGATTGCGTAGAAAGGATTCCATAGGTAACAATCTTCATACTACCTTACCCATATATGGATGATCCCCTTTAAGTATTTTAATGCACGTATATCTCCCTAGGGGCCATGTAATAGTCTTCATACTACCTTGCATGTGTGTTGCCCTAGCAAGTTATCACGTAGACGGCGTTTTCATGTAATTCGTCATGCTTCTCGGAAATACTTACATATGAATCGCAAGTGTGACAAGGCAATAGAGTTAGGAAGAGCATATCAAGGATCATGCATGATTAAGTAAACACTACTCCCTTATCATACGAATTCTTATCATTAGATTAGTTTAATTAATTAGATATTAGTTATAAAACCAACCTTTTCAAAACCTGAGATTTTACTTGCTTTTATAAAATATAAAAGGACCATTTACTTAAATAGGCCAAGCAGATCCCTAAATTCCAACTAATAGGCCATTTAGATAGAACTTCCAAAAATAGGCTGCGCGAATGCCCGACTTTTTGTTTTTGCCCATTTTTTGCCTTTAGTAAAAAACACTAAAGTCGGGCAAAATCAAGAAAGTCGGGCATTTAGTAAAAAACACTAAAGTCGGGCAAAATCAAGAAAAAACAGGACACGTGGCACCTTTTGTATGGAGTCGCGAAGTCGGGCAAAATAAATTTGGAAAAAAATGGCTCAAAAAAAGGTAGAAATTTTATTGGTTCATTTAAGTAATTATCCTAATATAAAAATACAAAAATAATCTTCTTTCAATCTCCCAGATCTTAGTTATATTTAGTTTGGACCTTCACAGTGCTATTCCCCTAGAGAACGATAACAACCCCCGTGTCTTGCCTATACTATACTACAACGGTTAGGTACACTGCCTAGGGAGTTGTAAAACTGAAGTGGGATTTACAACGCTCATCAAAGTTTTTGGCGCCGCTGCCGGGGAATAGCGTAGGTTCTAAATTTTATTTAGCTTAGATCTACTCGCTTGAATCCTTTCAAGTGAGATTTTTATTTTCTTGTTATTAGCTTTCTTATAGTCTATCTTTTCTTTGTGTTTTTGTTCGTAAATCTTTTTCGTTAACCTCCATGGAAGGCAAAAATCCACGATGTACCTTAGGAGATTACTCCAAACCTAGCCACGAGGGCTACCAAAACACCATTGAGATCCCCGATGGGAAGTTATCAAACTCCTTGATGCCAAATTGATTTATCCTATCTCCGATAGCCCGTGGGTTAGCCCCGTTCATTGTGTGCCTAAGAAAGGCGGTATAACCGTATTTGAAAATGATGATAATGCGTTTGATGACCTAACTTCGATAAGTACGGGATGGCGTGTAATGCATTACTGACCGAAAGTTACATGATGTCACCGTACGATCATTCCCGGTACCGTTTATGACCAAATGCCTTCGAGACTCGCTAAAGGAAACGCATACTATTGTTTTCTAGATGTTTCTCAGGATACTTTCAAATTTCCTAATGACACCGCAAACCAATAGAAGACCACCTTTTACTTGCTCCCTTATGGCGATTTGCCTACCGACGCTGCGCTTTCGGACTATGTAATGCTCCGGCACGTTCCAAAGGAAATGAAAAAAAAAATGGAACATTTTCACGACATGATCGAGGGGAAACAATTGGAGGTCTTCATGGACGATTTCTTGGTCATTGGGATCTTTCTCTACATGCCTCTCCCCCATTTAGACAAAAATGCATAAAACGGTGCGAAGACACTAATTTAGTTTCTAAATTAGGAGAAATGCCATTTTAATGGTAAAAAAGGCATTGTTCAACGGCTAAGGATAAAATCCAGGATTGAGGTTGACAAAGCTTAAAGTCGAGTTATACTAAAAACTCCCCTTATTTCGACTTACGTTAAAGGCATTCGAAGTTTTTTAGGTCATGCCGGGTTTTATCGTCGATCTATTTAAGATTTTTCTAAAATCGCCTGGCCGATGACCCATCTTCTTGAAAAAGATACCCCTTTCATCTTCTCAAAAGAACGTGTTGAATCAATTAATATACTTAAGAAGAAGTTAACCGAAGCTCCAATTTTAGTTGCCTCCGATTGGGACCTACCGTTTGAAAATATGTGTGATGCTAGTGATTACGCAGTAGGTGCAGTCTTGGGGCAACGTAAGACCAAACATTTTCAGCCTATACACTATGCAAGTAAGACCATGACAGATGCTCAAGCACATTACACCACTACGGAAAAAGAGTTATTAGCCGTGGTGTATGCTTTTGAGAAATTCCGGCCTTACTTAGTCTTGTCAAAGACCATAGTGTATACGGACCACTCGGCTCTCAAATATCTTCTTGCCAAACAAGATGCTAAACCGAGATTGCTCCGATGGATTCTCCTACTCCAAGAATTTGATGTCATTATTCGTGATAAAAAATGAGCGGAAAATCTCGCGGCCGACCACTTATCAAGACTTGAAAATCCCCACCAAGATGTTCTCGAGAACAAGGAAATTACCGAAACATTTCCTCTCGAGACACTTGGTATGGTTACCTTTCGTGGTGATGATAGTACCCTATGGTTTGCCGATTTTGCAAATTACCATGCGGGGAATTTTGTGATTAAAGGGATGTCGTCCCAACAAAAGAACAAGTTTTTCAAGGATGTTAAGCACTACTTTTGGGACGACCCCTATTTGTTCAAAATGTGTGCGGATCAAGTGATCCGGCGATGTGTTTACGACCAAGAAGCTGTTGATATCCTCACAGCTTGCCATAATGGGCCCACCGGGGACATTATGGTGCCAACTACACCGCCAAGAAAGTTTTTGACTCAGGATTTTATTGGCCGACTATTTACCGTGATGCCCATGACTTGGTCACCCGTTGTGACGCTTATCAACGTCAGTTAAAAATCTCACAACGAGATGAAATGCCTTAAAACGCAATTTAAGTTTGTGAGATGTTTGACGTTTGGGGCATCGACTTCATGGGCCCGTTCCCGTCTTCACGAGGGAACAAGTATATACTAGTGGCCGTTGATTACTTGTCGAAATGGGTTGAAGCGAAAGCGCTCCCCACCAATGACGCCCGAGTTGTTTGCAAAATTTTAAAATCTCTCTTCGCCCGATTTGGGACCCCTCGTGCTATCATTAGTGATCGCGGTACCCATTTTTGCAATGACCAGTTTGCAAAGGCCATGCTTAAATACGAAGTTACTCACTGTATATCACCCACAAACAAGTGGGAAAGTTGTGGTTTCAAATCATGGTTTGAAACGCATTCTGGAAAGGACCATAGGCGAACACCGTGCTTCGTGGTCCGATAAGTTGGATGACGCCTTGTGGGCCTTCCGTACCGCATTTAAGACACCCATCGGGTGCACTCCTTACAAGTTGGTGTACGAAAAGGCTTGTCATCTTCCCATCGAGCTCGAGCATAAGGCCTATTGGGCCTTAAAGCATTGCAATTATGACCTTGTGACCGCGAGCGATCACCGGAAATTTCAAATGAATAAATTAAATGAACTTCATGATCAAGCCTACGAAAACTCTTTAATCTACAAAGAGAAAACAAAGAGGATCCATGACTCCAAGATCAAGAACCGCGTTTTCAACGTTGGTGATCGAGTCCTCCTCTTTAATTCTCGATTAAAGATTTTCTCGGGCAAGCTTAAGACCCGTTGGACTGGACCATTCACCGTTACCCAAGTATTTCCTTATGGCACCGTCGAGTTATCTCAAACCGACGGGCCAAACTTCAAGGTGAATGGTCATAGACTTAAACACTACTTTGGAGGGGACATACCACCGATGGTTGTCCCGGATCTCCAAACTTTCCCCATGGACAAATGAATTCGGGGACGAGTCAAGCTTAGTGACTCTTTAATAAACAAGCGCTTCGTGGGTGGCAACCCATGCTTATCCTAATATAATTATAATAATAGTAATGAATAAGTGTGTTGTGAGGAGGCTCGCCTCTTCCTTTCTCGTGTTTTGTGGTTTGTGTTGTATGTCCAGGATTGCCCCGGATTATGAATCCTCTCGTGCTCGTGGTTTTGTCCTTCGTTCACTCGAGCTTTAATCTCTAGCATGATTATGGGAATCCAATATCCAATCTTATCGACTAACGTTTATCTTTGAGCATACTTAAGAAACGGCTTTAGATTTACGTAGAGACTCTTCTTAAAACATTGAGGACAATGTTCAATTCTAGTATGGGGGGATCTATCGATTTGATTGTGCCTGCAGCCGTTGTTTTCACGTAATCCCGTTTTTACCACCAAAATACCAAAAAAATGAAAAAATTTAAAAATTTTCAAAAATAAAATAAGTGTTTTATCACAATGTTGACTTTCCTGCTGGGTAGAATAAGAATAAATTTTGACTCGATCGAGCGTGTTGAGCTCTTAGCTTTGTCCCTTAACCGTTATAAACTTGACTAAGCATTCGCGGATCTTTTTATTAAAGATTTTAAATTTGCGAAGAACGAGAAATGATAGAGTTAATTATGAGTTAGATGCTAAACAAGGATTAGTTGGAAATCTTAAGAGCTCATAAGTGTAGTTTGTGGCTTTTTCTCCCATAAGCTTCTAACCGGACTAATAATACGTGCTCTTTTCGAAAATTAAACTTAAATCAACGATTTTTGAAGTATAGTCGATAACAATAATTTATTTAGTCTTAGTTCAAATTTATACTTAAATTTTCTAAAAAGAAATTTTCTCTATATCGTGGTAATATAAAGTGTAAAAAAAATGAAAAATGAGGTAATAATAATAATAATAAAAATTGTGGGCTAATAAAAGTTTACTGCATCTTGCCGGCTCACAACCGATGTTGCAGTCTTCTAAATAAGGCACATAGTAATTATCCGAGACTGATAAAAGTTTGCTGCATCTTGCCGGCTCACAACCGATGTTGCAGCCTTCAAAAAGGTCGAGGATTTCCTTCGTTTAAAGGATGAATAATTATATTAAGTGTAATATATGTGATTTAATAAATATAGGGAAAATCTCTTTTTCTTAAATTTAAATATGCTTTTGAACTAAGACTATTTCGTTTTAAGTTGTGGTTTTTTCTAAATAAATTATGTATAAACGGGAAATCCAAGGGTTTTGAAACCGAAGGTCCGTGTTGTCTCGTATAGTCTCTGTGGGGTGTCTAAAGCTGGTCACTTGAGCCGCACGGTTGGGGATGTGCCGAGAACGAAAGTCGCTACATGGGTATGATCCGCCTTCAAACTCATTTACTTTTGGGTTGGAAGTAAAGCAAAGAATTTTGCAAAAACGTTGATCCATGGGTTTTGAGTTGAAATTCGAAATGGCACATTCACCTACTATATAATAATTGTCGGGAGTAAAAAGTTCACAAGTTACAAATATGAGTAGTGTTAGCATCTTAACTTATATTTAACGGTGATTTCGTTTTTGAGCTTGGTTTGGGACGAAGTGAAAAATCAGGGTTTAGAGGAGAAAAAGAGAAAAAGAGGTCGACCAACGCTATCAATTCCATATGAGACAACGTGTAATTCCATATATTTTAGTAATCGTTCAGTTTTTGGTATCATTCGTTAACTCGGTTTGTTTACCTTGGCTAAATAATTGCTTTTTATTTATTATGACTTTTGAAGGCTAATACCTTTGGGTATTAGCCATTATTATAAGGATTCGAATGTTTGGTATTTGTTTATCTCGATTTCTTGATTTATCATTGAATGCTTGTTTACGTTTATCAATTTATACTTGTTTACACGCTTTTGTATACGACCTATCATTCAACTAGATCTAGTGGTACAAACCAAGTAAATCTAGAGTCTGGGATTGGTATGTGCTTAATTACACATACCTTTTACTTGTAAAAACGAGCCTAAAATGGCTAAAATATATCAAAAATACATTGTATTTGTGTGTTTTATGATTTATGATTGTGTAGGTAACGAATATCAACAAAAAGGACAAAAATGAAACAAAAAGGACAAAACCAAGACTGAGAATGGAAAAAGCGTGAAAAGTCAAAGTCAAAAAGTCCAAGCCAAAAAGTCAACAAGTCAAAGACAAAGCCGAAAATGAAGAAATCTGAAATGGACCGACCCGCACCCATTTAATGGGTCGGGTCAGCCCATTAAGACTTTATCTAAAAGTCTTAGAAGTTAAAAAAATCCCTAAAACCAAACCGGCCCAAATATAATCCCAACAACACTTAACCATTACACCCTTAACTCTTTTACACCATTGGTCCTTATGATTTTACATCGTTAGTCCATAGGGACTAACACTGTCAGTCCCTAACTACTTAACTCCATTACCTCATCCTGAACCCCGTTATCCCCAAAACCCTGTTAAACTTCTCCCGCCAAAAACCCAAATCCTACTATTCACCATCCCTGTCACTCTAACCTCGACCTCTACACCCCAAAACAAACCCATCACTCTCACACCTCAACCCCACTCTACAAGGTGCCAATTCCACCGTGGCAATCCTCTCATATCCCATTTGTCAATGAATTGAAGAACTAAATGAAGGGTTGTGATAATAAGACTTGGAGAATAAGATTTTTGGATGGTTGTGATGAGAATTCTACTCACTCATACAAAAAACACAACCTCTCACTCACTCACAGAAGAAGCACAAGCTTGAAGACCCCACAAGAGCAAAATTCTTCTATAAATAAGACTCTTGTAAGCCCTTGAGGCTATCTAGTTTTTTAAAGCTTATCTTAGTTTAAATTTAGCTTATTGTAATTTTTATTTAAGCCTTGTAACTGTTTTTAAGAAATAATGAAATTTAAGGTATTTTATGTTATAAAATTATGAGTTTTTAAGCTAATGTTCATTGTGTTTCAAATTCCTTTATAAGCTAGAAAAAGCTCTTATTTACTCTAACTTAAGTTGTTTTACTTAAGCATTATAAGTTTTTCAATAACTTGTAGTGTTTAAACCTTTTTACCAAAAAAATCACTCAAAAAGCTATTTTGGATGACAAGCCAGATTTGGAAGGGCTTGTGGGTTTTTACTAGCTTGTTTTAAACAAGCTAGAGCTTGTAGACAAAGCTCTTAAGTGCTTATTTGCCCTTGTTTAGAGCAAAGGGCAAGGTACTTTCACTTTTCTCATTTTAGCTTAAAACTGCTTATTGCTTATTTACTGCTTATTCACTACTTATCTTTGCTTATTTTTGCTTATTAGTGTTGCTTATTACTTAATTATGCTTGCTTATAGTTTAGATTTCATTTGTTCATGTTTTTCATTAAGATTGCATTTTTAGCTTAAAAGTTGCTTATTTGGTTTGCTTATTATCAAGTGCTTATTAGTGGTTCTAATGTGCTTATTTGTCCTTTGTTAATACTGTGCTCAATCTGTTTTAGCTTTTTGTAGCTTATATCAAACTGTTTTAAGCTTAATTATGGCTTTTAAGTTTCTTAAGGGGTGTTTGGCACAAGCAGTATTAACTCATGTTAATACTGCTTGAGTGTCTTTTGGCCTTTAAGTCAATTTGATAAGCTTAAATCAAGCTTAAAAGTCAGCTCATATAAGTTGTTAAAGTCTAAATCTCAAACCTAAGGTTTAAGCTAGCAATGGTCTTAATCTGTGGTATTTTAAGTTTGATAATGTGGCTTATTTGCTTAGATTGTTATTAGGTGCTCTTTAGTGTGTTTTCATACTTGTTCAAGGTTTAAAATGCAGTAGAAATGATCTAGTTAAAAAAATGCATTTGTCCTTTGAGTTTAAGTCAAATTCTGTCTTAGTATCTAGTTTCAGTTTTTAAGTTTAAAAAGCCCTTTTTCAATCTCATTTTTAGATTAGTTAAAATCTGTTCTAGGGTCTGAGTTTGTTTGCACAAGCTCCTTAGGTGTCAAGCTCAATCTGTTGGAGCTTATTTGGTTTTTTATAAGTCTTTTTCATAGCTTAAAATAGGCCTGCAGTTAGCCTTTTGTCTTTATAAAAACTTAAAAAAAACTCAGCATATACTGAGTTAATCAGCCACTTTCATAAGCCTTTTCCTAGCTCATAAGTTATTCAAAATGCTTATTTTTGGCTTATTCTGGTAGTTTATAGGACTAGCTTAATCTGTTTTTAGGTTTTAGACCTTAGCTTATTGATTATCTAGCTTAAATTTTAGCTTAAAAGTACCTTTGTAGGCTGTTTTAGTAGTTTTTTAGCCAAAATTGCTTATTTGCTTTTCTGAGCTTATGGCTTATTGGATTTGCTTAACTTTTGTTTAGATTTGCTTATTAGGTTAGGTTTAAGACCCTTTTAGCTTATTTAGCTTAGGTTAGAGCTTATTTAAGCTTGTTAGCAATTTAAGTTTAAGAGTTAAAGCTTAAAAGCCTTTTAAGTGAGTCTGTCATTTAAGCTTATTTTTAGCTCATTTTATTAGCTTAATTGTGATCATAAGTGCTTATTAGGTGTGGGTGTTAATCTGTTTTAGCTTATTTTGTTTTTACCTTAGCTTATCTAGTTGTTAAAAGCCAAAACAGTTTTGCTTAAAAGTCTCTTAGCTTAAAGCCTAAACTGTCATCCTTTTTTTGCTTATTTCTAGCTCATTAATCAATTCTGTCATTAAGTCCTTTTTAAAAGTTTCTTATTTTAACTTATAGTTTAGGTTTTAAAAAAAAGAAAACTAAAAAAATGTTTTGCAAAAAAGATAGGTCACAGGGGTTGAACCTGTGACCTCCCCCTTTCATAGCCAATATCTTAACACACCACACACTCACCAACTGCCCTGGGGTCTTTTTCGTTTATACACTCAAGCTACTTTTCTTTTAACCCTTTTTTAGCCTTTAAGCTTAACAACCCTTTTAGCTTATTTCTAGCTTATTCCAGTAAGTTATTAAACCCAATTTATTTTTCTTAGGATCTTCCTAGTTTAAAGTAGTTTCTTTAAATTTTTTAGAATTTTGAAAATTAGTTTAGTATTTTTAATTATTTTTTTAGATTAAATCAGTTTTTAATTCATAATAAATTAAATAAAAGTCAAAAAAATATAATTCTTTTTTTTAAATTTTCTTTTATCATTTAGGACCTTTAAAAATTAAATTTGCTTTTGTAGGTTTTAAATTTGGAGATTTAGTTTTTTAAAGCTCGGGTTTTGATCCCGTTATTGTTTTTCGTGTTTTAA
The DNA here is from genome assembly GCA_026074375.1 of Tanacetum coccineum. Lineage (NCBI taxonomy): Eukaryota > Viridiplantae > Streptophyta > Magnoliopsida > Asterales > Asteraceae > Tanacetum > Tanacetum coccineum. The sequence continues at coordinate 44,979 of BQNB010013151.1, read as the reverse complement.
CTTTAATTGCTTTCGTCTTTAGCTTGCTTTTAGTTAATTTTGCATATTATTTGTAGAAATAGAATTAGAATCAAAAAAATCATTGAATCATTCAAACACGCGATCACGAACTTAAACTCGATTCTCAATTCACGCCTCGTCGGGAAACGACCCGGGAAGGTTTTGGATTTTGCTTTGGTTAAAAGCAATTTTCCTTCTTAAAAACCTCACGGAATACTTACTCACTCTTATATAGGCTAAGTTTTTAAGAATCAATTTTATTAACCAATACTTTCATCCTTCAAAAACTACAAATCCCCGGAATGAAATTACGAATTTTCAGCAACGTTTTGATGAATCATTTTGTGAGGCATATGATCGTTTCAAGGATCTCCTTCGTGCATGCCCACATCACGGTTTTACGAAATTGCATCAACTTGATACCTTTTACAATACTTTAACCCTAACCGATCAAGATTCTTTGAATGCCGTCGCCGGTGGTAATCTTTTGACTAAAACTCCTCGAGATGCTTTGGCAATTATTGAAAATAAATCGAAAGTTCGCAACTCACGGAACAAACCGGTTGTTACAAAAGTGAGTACGAATGCTCCTTCTTCTTCTACCCCTCACTTTCCCGAAATTGCCGCTCTTGTCGACGCCGTTAAGGTTATGCTTCTTCAGAAATCTTCTCCTTCAGCTTCCGTGAAAGCGGTTGAAGAAATTTGTGTTACTTGTGGTGGCCCGCATCCTTACCACCAATGTATTTCCACCGATGGCAACGTTTTTTCGGAATATCGAGATAATATTCAAGGATATGTTTTAGCAGCCACAGTAAACTATAATCAGGGAAATACCGGATACCGTCCTCAGAGTATAGCTAACCAAATTTGACCACCGGGTTTTGCTCAACCGAATGTGCAAAATAATCAAACCCGGTACAATCAAGGTTATAATCAAAACAGAGGAAATAATCAAGGAAATCCGAATTATCAAGCTCTGATTCAAAAAACTCAAGTTACTCCTTTGAAAGAATTGTTGAACTACAAGAAGATAAGTGATGCTAATATGAAAGCTATGCAAAATCAAATAAATAATGTGAAAAATGAATTGAGAAATGAAATGCAAACTTCAATACAAACTTTAATGTCAAATCAAACCAACGAGCTTAAGAATATGATGGCTAATTTTTTCCAAATGAATACCGTTTCTTCTTCGGGTTCGGGTTCACTTCCTAGCAACACCGTTGCTAACCCGAGAGGTGACTTGAAAGCAATCACCACCTGAACTGGTACTTCTTATGATGGACCTCAAATTCCACCTCCTCTCTCTCCTCTTCACAAGGTGGTGGAAAGGGAACCCGAGGTGACAAAGGATACGGTGCAACCGAGTACCGAAAACATCCAACCTCCGGTAGTCCAAACTCAAGCTCCAAGAAAAAGGGGCTGACCATCTGATGCCACGGTTTTACTGTTTTCTTTCTGCTCTTATGACCCTCTTTCACCTAGACCCAAGCTAAATTAAATACCCAAAAACTCACACAACATTTCATGGATTTTTTTCTAACAATGCCATGCTAACCTTACAACATCTCTTACCCGAATATAAATCCACCCTCATCACACCAAAATCACCACATCAACTTGTCTCACGCAATGACCTCTCTCACAAACACATGTCCAAACCTTCAAAAAGGTGGGCCAAAATATCCGTAAGACCCGTATTGGAGAAAGAAGTTGAACTATTGAAACACCTCTAATAAGGTTGATGTTTAACTTGCCTACAAACCCACTGCCTAAACACAATCTCCCTCTCAAGAACATCATACGAAAACCCTCCACTACTCACGCAAACCCATGATTCACTAAAATCTCACTCACTTTCCACTGGTGAATTCTTGGGACACTATGTTGACAAGCTCTCATGTTCACCACAAAGTGCCATCAAAACTCAACTCACCACAACCGCATTTCCCTCACTTACTCATCAAACTCCACATAATGGGCTAGTGTTGCTTCATGCTTAAAACAACTCCACCCTCACCTCAAGGTGACAACCAAACTCAACCTCCACTACCTCCATCTCCAATATAGAAATGGCTCATACGATGCCATTATCAAAATATAGAGAATTATCAAGCCTCTATCTATGCAAATTACCTAACGCAACACTCCCACATCAATCCTATTCTCTAAACTTCCCTCACAAAAAAAAACTTAACCCCAAACTTGACTCACACCCTTAAAACATGTTGGCTATTGTCCTTGTTGCATCTTTAACCAAAAACTATTCATAACCTTGAGTGAAGATCTCAATTGGATTGAATTTCTTTATACTCGTCCACAACCACCACTTCAAGTCCAACGAGACTACCCTTTAACAACCACCTCCGCTCCAAACTCTCCTCCAACAACCAACTAAGCATGTTATATGCTTACCTTTTCTTGCTTTCAAATAAATGTCCAACCCACTCCTTTTGCAAGCAAGTCTGATGGTTTCCTATGGCAAATTAGGACATTTGTAGTTTCTATTTATGTAAAATGTATTATTATGCTTCAAGCATAATATTTCAATATGATGTGCATAATTGTGTCTTGCATGCAATTTCTATGTTTAATGAATGGTCTTTAGTCTTATGCTTTTAAGTATATACTTGCTTGTCTTTATATTTTTTCTCATATTGGTTGAATGACTCCTAGTTATATAGTTGAGTCTAGTTGATATATATATTATAATATATATATAAATAATAAATACATCTATATATATATATATATATATATATATATATAATAATATTAAATATACTTGCGATTGTTAATTTACACAAATAACTTGACACTTGTCAATCATTATCAGCATGTTTTAGTATTTTTCTATTGTTCTTTGCTATATGTTAGAAACATTGGTGTTGTTCTTCTAACTTGTTTTTGTAGCAAAGTCATCATAGCTCGATTCCTTGGTTCCCTCAATCGACAGGGAGTACACATCAAGGGGGAGCGTTTATTCCGTTGACTTTATGCATATTCATCGACGAAGCCTTTTTGATTCTACAAAAAAGGGGGAGAAATAGAAATAAAACTCACTAAATACTTGCTAAAAATTAATTTTACATTTAATGACTTTAGATTTTGTAATCATCAAAAAGGGAGAGATTGTTGATAGAAATAATGCCTAAAAACATTATTAATACTTTTCGACCTCTCTACGTTTAGATAATCACAAAATATAAAAACGTTCAATGTAAAATTAAATATAAAATAAGTAATTAGTAGTAAATTTTCATTTTGCAAATTTAATCCCTTAAATGTATGAATAAATAAATGCTTAATGCATTTTATGATCAAATGAATTTTTTATTCAAGCTCACTTTTTTATAAAATGTTGCAAACATTTTTATAACTTTTACAAAATAAATATTTTGAATTCAAATTTTCTACCTTAAAACGGCCAAAAATGTTCCAAAAAATACCTCCCCTAGAAAAAACAAAAAAAGGGAGTGTTGAGCCTGGACTGCCCCCTTAAATATAAGGGCGGCCCCCTTAGTGATAAGGGGGTCGGCCAGACAAAAAGCTCTCCAGCTTTGCCTATAAATACTGGACTGTTCCCCACTAATTTTCTCACCTCTTACACACACATTCTTTCTGTTCTAAATCAGTTTATACTTTCCTTTCATTCCTTTTGTCATTAAATCATAAGATTTTTTCCAAGTGATCCAAGCTTAGATCCCCAAGTGCAAGAGAAGAATACTTCCTACCATCAAGTGAAGAAGTATTATAGTTTAGTGTGTTCTTGTAACATAGTTACAATTGTATCATATCTTGTAAATTATTTGTGTATATTGTGAAAGGTGTGTATAGTAGTTAGATTGTTGTGATCATAGGAAGGTTAGTTAGATTAGTTGTGATCGTCCAAGAGTTAGATAAGATCAGGGTGATCTTGTTAGTGTCTAGGTGAAGTGTAGTGAAGTTGTAAAGCGTAGTGAAGTTGTGAAGTTAAGTAAAGTAGTGAAGTGAAAAGAATTTGTGAATTGAAGTAAAGTAGTGAAGTGAAGAGAAGTTGTAAGGAAGTAAAGTGTGAATTTGTGAAGTAGTGCGTTAGTATTTTTAGTCCTCAAAATAGACCAAAGTTTGATAGATTGGTTCCTACATAGGACTAGAACTCGAATTTTGGCTTAGTGTCCGTAAATTGGTGTCAGCTTAGTTATGTACGAGTTTTTTCTTCGCTAAAAGGAGCTTGTTGACATAGTGAAGAAAAGACTCGTCAAGTTTGGTGCTCCGGTGGAGTGGAGTAGGGCGAAAGGTGCTTAATACCGAAACCACTATAAATTCCTTGTATGTGGTTTGATCCTTTCTAACTCTTATCTTTTATCTTGCATATTTATTTCATATCTTGTTTATTTAGTTATATTGTTCATATATTGAATTCACAATATGTCGAATCTAAGTTTTAATAAATAAACTATACATTAAATTAAAAAAGCGGTAAACTATTCAACCCCCCTTCTAGTTTTCCACATGGTGATAGCGCCATCGCCTCAGTCAGTCGGTCTGAGAGACCAGGAGACAGTGTGGGCTGCGTACGCCCGGCCATCCGTGCATTACTACGGTAGAAGAATGATCATGGAGGTGTAAGGGTAGCTGATGTCAAGGTAAGTGGTGGTTGCTGAGAAGATGGTAGTGTAGTAAGGTTTGCTTGTGATGTAGTGGAAGGTGAAGAGGTGACTCTATTCTCAGATGTTTCTAAGGGCTCTAACTCCTCGTCAGTGTGAGGGGTAGTAGGAGTGTAGTCGGGTGATGGAGGTACTAGTGTAAGGGATAGTGGGTGGGGCTCCTAAGACTCCGAGGGGTCCTTGAGTTGCTCGAACTCTGTGTCCATAGCAGTGGGTGGGTAAGCCTGTCTCACTAACATATAAAGGTCATTAGGAAATGGAGTGGGTACTGGAGAGCCTCGGGCTTCGCCAGCGGGCTCTCCAGCGGATGAAATAGTCTTTGGGTTAGAAGGGGCCGGTGGGGAAGACATCGACCTGTATTAATACGGTGGGTGTATAAGTAATCTTATAAAATAATATACTCAAAATTAATAGCATAGATCTGCTTACATATAGTAATTGATAGAAAATTAGAACATAAGTACTTGTAGCAATATATTAGGCATGCCAAGCAAGCATGAAAGGCAAGCATGGGCAATATTGGTCAGATAATAGGAATAGAACAAGCATTCAAGGCAACATGTAATGCAAACAAGGCAACATGTAAAAGCAAGCAATGATGATTAAGATAATAGCAAGCATAGAGAATTTCGTGCAAGAGTATAATGTGAAAGTACATGTATGCAACTTGTACGTTCATGGTTAAGGCATTTTTAGGTGATCTTAGGATTTTGTGCTCTCCCTAACATAACTCAAGGAAACTACCACCATAATTCCATGGTCATTTGTGAATTAGGCATATTTGATCAAGTTGTGCATAATTTAGGAAAAACGATGAAATGCTCGGGCTAGTCAACTTTTATCATGTTCAAGGTTTTATGAAAACTTATGTTTGGTTATAGTTGCATTTTTATTTTTTTAAAATGGGTATTCTCTATAACCTTAGGCTTTGTTACCAATCTGTCATACCCCACTGAGAGCGAAAACACGAGGTGCGATGTTTCAGAGACATCGCATAAGATACAAGATTATACCGTACTCAATTTCAAGAAATTTAGGTTACAATGTTTCATAAAATCAAATCTTAAATAGTGGAACTCTTGTCTTTAGAGAACATACTGGTAGTGGAGATCTTTGATTTTCAATACCTTCAAATAATAAATGTTGATCACACCTGAAAATGATACTCGAAAGGTCAACATAAAGTTGGTGAGCTCATAGGTTTAGAGGTAAACTCAGTTGCTGTGCTAGAATTTAATAGTAGACAATAGTGCAATATGAAAGCAGAATTCAAGCAGTAGTAATTAGATTTCCAACATAACAACACATCATACCATAGCAGTCCAAACCCAATCAATAAATCAATAGTGGTCCACACACTTATAGATTTCCAAACCTATCGCCTACCAGCTAAAGCTACATAGTTGACTAAGTAGTATTGAGCAGAAGTCCAAGTAAAACTTTGCATAAATAGATCTCATAGCATTCACATACGCAATCATAGGCACATTGCATTGTCTAAAGAATAAGAGGTTTTGCATAGAAGTAAAAGCAGTTTGAAATAGATTTGAGTATCATTTTCCCCCAACAAAAAATAGTTTAAAAAGTAGGGCTACATGAACTTACCTTAAATAAAGATGACAGTAGCTGAAAATAGATAATCACTAACTAACGCACAACGGTGCTCGACCACGATCAATTAATAAGTTTAACCTTAGTGATATGTTATATGAAAATGACTTAATGTACAAGCATCTGTAATAGAGTTTGTAAAAGTGTTTGTATAAACATGATACAATGTTTCGTATTGATGTGTATTGGTTGAGCAGTGTGACTCGATGCACTTAGTTTAAAATGAGATACTAATACGTATTATTTAAGAAGAGAATTAGAATTTCAAGACCAGATAGAATGTTAAGAAATTAGCGATAACTTCGATGAAAAGTGATCAAGAAATTAAGTAACGAGATTAAAGACGTGAGATTTTTAATTGATACGGAGACGTGTACGAAATGAGAGTTATGTAACTGAGGATTAAGGAAATAAGAATTTAGATAATTAAGAATTAAAGACATAAGAATTAAATAAATTAGAATTTAAGAAATGAGAATTAAAGAAATAAGAATTAATGAATTCAGAATTTAGACATGCTTTGGCAATTTACCCCAATATCCAGAGTTAATTAGATGTGACATCCTCGATATAAGGGTTAACAACGCTATAGATACACATGGTAAAAATTAGGAGTTTTTCATAAAAAGCCATATTTTCATCTTTTAGTCAGATATCAAAAAAATAATATATTATTATTTTTTCATTTTGTCGAGTTTTTAGAAAATAGCTCGTGTCATGATTGTAAGTATGAATTTCAGTTCATTTATTGAGCTCAAGTATAAGCGTTTATTAATTATGAATTAATGTTTGATAAAATAGTGATATTTCGTCCTTTTTGCCGAATTGTAAGTAAAGTAAGTTTTTCATAACATTTTTCTAAGTATATGGTATTTATAAAAATTTCGGCATGACCCGTTTGTTTATAAATGTTTCCCAAGGTTTTTAACCTTATTTCCAACATTTTTCCCTCAAATAAATCAATTTCTGACAAAATTCCAAAACCACATATTCTCGCCACGTTTTTTAGAACCATATTTCAAATGTCTATCTTGACGATCCTGGACCTATAATAAACCCAAATTTTTCATAAGTCGATTCAATAATTTGTTTTAGGAGTCTAATTTCACTTATTGGACCCAAAAGACCAATGTTAGTCCGTAATTACTAGTTAACTCTTAACCCAAATTCAAGCCCACTAGTCAACCCATTTATGAACATCAAGGTCCATGATGCTTAAATAAGGCGTAATACTTTAGTTAGTAATTTACATGTGACGATAAGTTGTATGATGGATATACGAAAATAATCTAAGTTTTAGTATATGGTTCGATAGATGTTGGGCCTTATGGCCCTTTAATAGTTTCACGTTTTAGTCCGATATTTATCAAAAGAAATCATGTTTATTTCAAATAGTCTAAGTATCCCACCATACTATGCCAAAAGCGAAACATGTTGAAAACTCAAATATAATTTTAGTCTTCATATTAATACTTCAAAACGAGACAAACCAACATAATTCATAGTGATTAAATATCGTCATTTCCAAATATCAAAATGAAATAAGTCGATTAAGAGATAGGGATAAGCCCGAAAATAATCCGTTTGGATTATTAAGCTATAAGCTGAAACCATTGGACCCTTAATGGGCCTTTTGGTCCAAAATATATAAAATAGTATTTCAACACTCACTTTTAGTTTAAAGTTTTTACGAAACAAGCCCAATAAGCACTTAATAAACAAATAAGTTTTTTAGAACTAAAATAAGCTAGATATAATTTTAGTCTTAGTATTAATATTCCAAAACGAGACGAACCAACATAAGTCATAGTGATTAAATATTGACATTTTCAAATATCAAAACGAAATAAGTCGATTAAGAGATAGGGATTAGCCTGAAAATAGTTCGTTTGGCTTATTAAGCCATAAACCGAAACCATTGAACTCTTAATGGGCCTTTTGGTCCAAAATATATAAAATAGTATTTCAACACTCACTTTTAGTTCAAAGTTTTTACAAAACAAGCCCAATAAGCACTTAATAAAAAACAAGCTTTTTATAACTAAAATAAGCTAGATATTAAATACAGAAAAATAAGACGAGACCAATAAGTCTCCAAATAAGCTACGACTTATTCTCTTGTTGGGCCAAAAGTTAAAATTGGCCTAATAAGCCACGATAAGCTAAAAAATAAGCTAATAAGTTAGAAACTCTTTTAGTTTTCAAAATAAGCTGTCAATAAGCTAGATAATAAGACCAAAATAATAAGCTAAGGCCAATAAGGCAAAATAAGCCGCAACTTATTTTCCTTATTGGGTCGTGGCCTTATAAGCCTAATAATAAGCTATAATAAGCCCGAAACAAGTAAATAAGCTCGAAGTCCATATAAGTACAAAAATAAGCTACGTATAGGCTATGAAATAAGCCAAAACTTAAATAAACCACAATATAACATTTGCTTTTTGTTTCCTTTTTGGGCCGAAACCAACATAAGCCCAAATAAGCTTTTGATGGATTATTAAATAAGCCGAATGTCCAAAAATAAGCAAAACCATACTAGAACTTTATTTCTAATATACCAAAATGACCACCACAGCACGAGGATACTTTTCTTGTTTTTCTTTGTTTAAATTTCTAAACCAAACGCACCCTTTTTTGTTACTTTGTAAACTTTTATATTCTAGATTTTTAGACACGTATTGTTCAACTAGTGTTTAAGCAAGGTTATAAGCATAAAAATAGAAGAATTTTAAGAATATTGAGACTTACAAAAGAGGGTTTCTAAGAGAGGATTTAAGCTTGAATACACAACCCGAATGTTGTTTTTATTAACCCATGCCTACTAGAATTCAAATCTGTATGTATTTGAGCTTCCTTATTCTTGATAAAAGTGGAAATAAAAACCTACATTTACAGGAACGGAAATAAGAAATAACTTAATAAAATAAGTTTATTAGAATGATCCAAGGTTTTTAGACATAACTTTACTTATTGTCATGCCGGTACGCGTTGTGTGCCGTTTTTCGCTATGCGGGGGAAGATTCCCAGTAAGTGATTAAACGTGATCGTAGTCGTTTAGAAAATAGAAATTTGAATCAAAAGTGATTCATTATTATTAGAAAATTGACATTCGACAGTCGGTTATACCGTAATTGTTTAGCGAAATAGAAGTCAAAAAGGTCAACTATGAGTTTTTTTGCTATAGAAATTTGATGAAATAGTAGTATGTAGATATACAGTGTTGGGAATTATGCTTTTCTGACTTAGTACCGCTAGTTGTAATAGAAAGTACCGACTGTTATAGTTTGTAACGTTAGTATTAGTTTGTATTAGTTTGTACCGTCAGTACAAAATAGTTAGTACCGTTTAAGAGATATGCATGAGATATTATAGGAAAAGATATGCATTATCTTTTACGCGTTTTGTAAGACTGTTAGGGTTTATCCTTGGTGAATAAAAGGAACCCTACAACATTAGAGAAGATGTATCTCTCATCAAAAAGCAATCTCATAGTTAGTAATCTGTAATCATTTTAGCAGATCAATACAAAAGTTTAGTTATTAATTGTTCTTCTTAGCATTATAAGTTAGTTTCCGCATAACTTAAAGTGTTCATAGTCATAGTTATTGTTTCTCCTGTAGTTTGTGTGGAACTATCCATAGTGGCTACAACCCTTAACATGCTAGAAAGATCTATATTCAATTGGGATCTACAAGTCGTATTAGAGCTTGTAGAGAAACTCTGAGTAAAAAGAACTAAAACCCACCAGTTATAAACCTATAACTTACAAATCAAATCTATGGCTGGATCAGATGATGATATTCCACCACCACCACCACCACCACAAACACAAACACCAACACAACAAGCCCCTCACACTTTCTCAACCATCAAACTCCCTATTCTTAAGAAGAGAGAGTATGACATATGGGCCATGAAAATGGAACATTATTTGGTCCATACAGACTATCCTATCTGGGAAGTCATTCAAAGAGGCAATGGTCCTGTGAGTGTCTCAACAGATACAAATGGTGTAATAAAGGTTCTGCATCCTAAGACTACAAAAGACATTTTAGGCAGAGAAAGAGAAAGAAAAGCAAGGACCACCTTACTTATGGCTTTACCAGAAGATCATCTTGCTAAATTTCACAAAATGACCGATGCAAAAGAGATGTGGGAAGCTATCAAATCTAGATTTGGTGGCAATGATAAATCAAAGAAGATGCAAAAGTATATTATAAAGCAACAGTTTGAAGGCTTCTCTGTATCAAACTCAGAAGGGCTGCATAAAGGCTATGACAGGTTTTAGAGTCTTCTGAGTCAACTAGAGATTCATGGTGCAGGCGTCTCCACTGAAGATGCAAATCAAAAGTTCCTTAGGTCTCTACCTTCTACCTGGTCTCAAGTTTCCTTAATCATGAGGACCAAGCCAGGAGTGGACAATCTCAGTTTTGATGATCTGTATAATAATCTTAGAGTCTTTGAGTCTGATGTTAAAGGCTCTACTGCATCATCCTCTAGCACCCAAAATGTGGCATTTGTTTCTGAGAACACTAGCAGTACTAATGAAGTTAGTACTACTTATGGTGCTTCTAGCTCTTCTAGCCATAACCCCCAAAGGGAAAGCTCTTCTTCATACACTGATGAACTCATGTACTCTTTTTTCGCTAATCAATCTAGTGGCACACAATTGGATCATGAGGATTTGGAACAGCTTGATGAGTTCGATTTAGAAGAAATGGATTTGAAATGGCAGGTGGCCATGATTTCCATGAGACTGAAGAAGTTCTACAAAAAGACAGGTAGGAAGTTGCAATTTGATGCCAAGGAACCGGTTAGTTTTGACAAAACCAAAGTCGAGTGCTACAATTGTCACAAGAAAAGGCATTTTGCTAGAGAGTGTAGATCCAAGGGGAATCAAGATAGTAAGAGGAGAGATGCTTGGAACACTGGGAATAAAGCTAAAGACAATGAGAGGAGATCTGGTAAACAGGAGGAACCTAAAGCTTTGGTAACTCTTGATGGAGATGGTGTTGATTGGACCAGTCACTCAGAAGATGAGCAAGAGAACTATGCTTTGATGGCTTACAGCAATTCAGGCTCAGACACTGAGGGAACAACTTGGTGATGCCAGTATAAAAATTCAGACATATACTCAAGCTTTAAGAAAGTAGAAGCACAATTAGTTGCTCATCAACAAAATCAACTTTGGTATGAGGAAAAGATTAGGTTTATGAAAATTTATTTAGATGATAAAACTGATGTGCTTACATATCATAAGAAACTATTGGCAGAAGCTGAAAAAGAAAAAGAAGAATTAAAAGCTAAAGTAGAAAAATGGCACAACTCTTCTAAAAGTCTTAATATTCTGCTAACTAGTCAGATGAGTGCTAAAGACAAAGCTGGGCTTGGGTATGGAAATCAAATGAATAAAGGTGTCTTAAGTTATGAAAATGAAGTTTTTGGGAGTTTATTTTACAGTAGGTCTAGTGATATAGAAGATAGTCCTATGAATGATAGATATGCAGAGGGGATGCATGCAGTTCCCCCTCCAATAAGAAGGATCTACATCCCTTCTAGACCTGATAAAGAAATAGATGAATCACAATTTACATATGGTCCAAAGCAATCTAAACCTAGTGAATCTGATGCTAGGAGCAGTGACTTTAATTATTGTGAATCCAATTCTGGTGAAGAAACAAATGAATCTATACCTAAACCAGTTGCTAATGAACCCAAAGCTGTTAGTGACCCTAAAGTTTGGTCTGATGCTCCTATCATTGAGGAGTATGAATCAGATAGTGATGATAAACATGTTTCACTACCCATAAAAGAACAGGAAACACCTACTTTTGCTTTTGTTAATACTGTTAAGCATGTAAAAACTCCTAGGAAAACTGTTAAAGAATAAAACATCTAAGTCTGCGAAATATTCGATGTGTGGAGGATAGACTTCATGGGACCTTTCCCCTCATCAAACGGAAACAAATACATCTTAGTTGCCATCGACTACGTATCCAAGTGGGTAGAGGCTCAAGCCTTTCCCACTAGTGATGCTAGAAACGTAGTAAACTTCCTTAAGAGACTATTTGCACGATTTGGAATACCGAAGGCTCTTATTAGTAATAGGGGTACTCGTTTCTGCAACCACCAAATAGAGAAAGCAATGAAACGGTATAGAGTGGTTCACCGGTTCTCCACAGCATATCACCCTCAAAATAACGGTCAAGTCGAGAATACAAACCGCGTACTAAAGCGTATTCTCGAAAAAGACATTAGGAACAATGGGAAGGATTGGTCACACAAATTAGATGATGCATTATGGGCATTTCAGACAGCATTCTAAACCCCTTTAGGAACGACCCAGTTTAGGATAATCTATGGTAAGGCATGCCATCTCCCTGTCGAACTGGAACATACTGGGCCATAAAAAACCGCAACATGGACCTCACGAAAGCTGGGGAAAACTGATTCTTACAAATTAATAAGTTAGACGAGATGAGGCTTGACGCCTACGAATCGTCCATCTCATACAAGGAAAGAACGAAAAGGTGGCATGATAAACGAATAAAATTGCCAATCAACTATGAAAAAGGAGATAAGGTACTTCTCTTTAATTCATGATTAAGACTATTCCCTGGAAAACTTAAGTCAAGATGGTATGACCCATTTTTGGTAAGTAAAGACATGAAAAATGAAGCAATTGAGCTATACGATGAGGATGGAAGCGAATTTATTGTGAATAAGCAACGGGTGAATCCATATCAAAATAACTTATTAGACACTAACAAGGACGGTGATGTAACTCTCGAAGACGAAGGAGAAGTCACGTAAGGACGTGTGACTTCGAGTCTAGCTACAAGACTTGTTAATAAAGATTAACGCTTCTTGGGAGGCAACCCAATTTACTTTTCTCGCATATTAGGAGTGTCATGTGTGTTTTATTCTTCATAGTTTGTTTTATTATGTTTGAATTATCATGTAATCATGCTTTGTATTATCTTTAACCTCATTTTAATTTCAATCAAAGGTATTTTGCAAGCAATAAGTGTAGGAGAATTTATCCGGCTTTTGAGCCAAAATTCAAACATGTTAAATGAATTTTTTAGATTAATTCGCGTCAGTTTTGAGTCATATGATTGAATTGTTAAATCTCAAATTTTGTACAATCATTTATACAGGAACTAACTTATGGAATCAAGTGCAGGAAATTTTTCATCAAAAACAAAAATTTTGTTTTCACAGACGGTGGAGACGGCGTCACGATTAACACGCGACGCGGTCACCATGACACCTGTGACGGGGTCACACCAATCCTGACGGCGTCAAACGCCCATGTCCAAAAATCTTAAAGTTTTTAATTATTTTTGAAAATAAAACTTGCATAACATTTAATATATATATCCTTCTGTATAAACCTGCAAAAACCTAATGAGTCTAACAATTCTTTCATCCTATCTATCGAGTCGAACCCTAAATTCATATTGTATATTGGTAAATCGCATATTTTATGCTTGGTATAGTTGTCTCTGTCTTTGGTTACAAGTTATATTTGATGAGAAGAAGCTTGGAAGTTCTTAGGAAGTTTCATTGGATGATTCTCGGAGGACGATTTAACCAGTTATCACATGTTTCTTCTCCATTATTGAGTAAACCAGGGGAGTACTAGTTTCTTTTCCTTGTTTTCTTTTCCCTTTATCTGTTTTAACAGGTACTTCTAGAGAACATTGGGGACAATGTTCAAAATAAGTGTAGGGGAAATAAGCCTTAGAAACTATTTCTTCATTTGTCATTTGCTTTGTCCTTAAAAAGATGGGTAATATATCGAAACATAGCATAAAAGGGTGATTTTTACCAAAATTTAAATTTTTTTACGACACATACCAACGAAAACCGAGTATTACTAGCGTCCCATGGATAGGAATTTATATGACTAGCACAATAACCCTTAAAATTCCACCCCAAAAATGTGAGGTTCGCCCTTAGATCTTTAGGAATTCGGGTACCTATCGTCGGTAACCCAAGATGATTTTATCTTTACCCGGTTCGAGTTAAGGAGTGAGCAGTCACATGTGTCTATTCCGTCGTTACAGATGTGTACGTGTGGTCTTCGTCGCCTTTTCTGGAATGTCTGGTGTTAGTAAAATTCATATGAGTGTACCGGTAGTATATTAAATTCTAGAACTTGTTTTAGTGATGCATCCCGAGACCGCATAGTAAGTATTAGGATTTGCTTGATAAGAGGCATTAGGATTAACCCATGTTTTAAACCTGTAATTGTTATGATGATCACACCGATCATATAACTATCCTATACCCTTGCCATGCACTCACCTTTAGTGTAGCATACCCTAGTACAACCCTCTGAGCCTATCCTTTTTCACAGTTCTCATAATTTTTTGGTTAATCCGGACTATTAATGAAGAGCATTGTCACCCTTGAACCAATCGTTACACCCAAAAAGCCTTAGCCTACCTTATATGTACTCGCCTTTAGTACATTATTGTGTTTTAACCCAAGTTAATTATTGAGTACACGGTTGCTAAGTCCTTATCCTTGTAAATACAGTTTTGGGACGATTGGGATTCATGGTAGTATTTATTTCACAGAAGAATAGGAAAGAAAAGTTAAGTCAATACCCCTATATGTTTGTCAAATGATATCCATGTTATTTTGATCCACCTCAAATCGAGTCATTAGTTAGATTGTAAATATCGAGCATGTGAAAGCTCAAGTGTAGGGGTACGTGTTATAAAACCCCATGTTATATTATGTTATTCAAAAAAAAGAGAAAAGAAAAAGAAATAGATTGATGTAGAGTTGTGTAGAATTTGTATATCTTCGTCCAAGTCTTGGCTTAGCAACCAAACCAGGGTGTATTCGTGAAAATAATTAGCTAAACCTTCCACTCCAAATTCACCCAAAGTCACCACCTAAATATATCCCATCCATTTCCGTTTCCATTATATGTTATCTTACACCTACACCCCACTACCCTTTAAAAGACCTCTTAGATAGTAATGAATAATACTTGCACCTAGCGGTGGAGGTTTGATCATTTACCAAGCCTATGGTAATTTATATGCTATGACAGGTAATGAGTGTGATTTTCCGTTTCCCCCATATGTTATAATTCATTATACACCCGAGTAAAAGAGAGAATCCCAAACACTTATGTGAGGTGCTAGTATATACTTTTCGTGCTTTTAATTACGAGGTCGAGAATGTTGTATTGTAGAATATGTTTAAAGAGTAGGTGAAATGACCCCTCATAATGTTATTGTCAAGATAGAAAAGCCCATTTGCTTGAGGACAAGCAAATCCCAAGTGTAGGGGTATTTGATGAGGTGTCATTTTATACACTTTTCCGGGGTCGTTTAACCCTCAAACTCGTATATTTATGCCCAAAATAGGTACTTAATCATTCTTTTTCACGTATTTCTCATTTGGAAGACATTTGGATGAATTCCACGTGACTTGGGCTCATTTGGAGAAGAAACGGACGAGATTACGAACCAACACCAAAACTCTTAAAGATTTGTGCTCACAGAGCCTGGAGACGGCGTCACACGCTATACACGACGCCGTCACAACTCATCAAGTGACGGCGTCACATCATTCATGACGGCGTGAGCCCGCCACCGACTTAAACGCAGATCTAGAAGATTCATTTTACGACGATGTCACGGCTAAAACGCGATGATTTTCTTATATATACAAACCCGAATTTAAGGTTTTCAGTGTGTAACTTTAGAATAAAAAGAGGGTACGAACCCTAGTTCGTTTAGCAGCTGTAGGATACCATTTTAGGGCCTAAAACCCTATTGTACTTCTTCCAATTCATGTTTTAATCGAGTAAGGTTTACTTAATCATTCAATATGTCTATGCGTTGTTTGATTTATTGTTCTTTCTTTATTCTTAACATGCTTGGCTAAACCTCCTATTGTGTTTATTTATGATTGTATGAAACCTATAATGTAGATCTTAGTGGTGTTGCCTCTTGTGATGGATGTGCATGATAGGTCTTAGAAAACCAGCTTTTGTCTGTATCGTTGTTGATATGTCTAGGGAAACGTGATTGTGTAGAAAGGATACCATCAGATACCAGTCTTCACACTACCTTGCCCCATAATATGGTTGATCCACTTTTAATGTATTTCACTTGCACTTAGTAAACTCCTAGGGGACGTGTAATAGTCTTCATACTACCTTGCATGTGCGTTGCTCTAGCGGCATACTAAGTAGACGGCAGGTTCGTGTAACTCGTTCATGCTTTAGGAAATAATTACATAGATCATCACGAGTGTGACAAGGCAACAACACTAGGAGAAGAAATCTAGGGAGTAATACATGATTAAATAGACACAATCTTTTATCTTATTGTTATCACCATCAGTTTAGATTATTATTTAGTTTAATTAGCTAAAACCAAACCTCTCTCCAAATTATATGATTTACTTGCTTTCCATAAAATACAAAAATAATCTTCCTTCAACCTCTAGAATTCTGTTAGACAGTAATCAAGCCTTCCCAACCTATTCCTCGAGTAAACGATAAACAACCCCGAGTCTTGTCTATACTACACTACAACGATTAGGTGCACTGCCTAGAGAGTTGTAAAACTTCTCGTGTAGAAGTCCTACGAAAACTGCACATCATTTGTGGACAATGATGATGATCAAGAAATTTTTCATGATGCAAGTGAATTATTTTATGAAAATCATGTTGTATCTAAAAAGATCATGATAAGTCAGAAGTTGATCATAATAAATTTGAAGACAAAGATCATTTAGTTGATAAATTGATTGCTAAGTTTAATCATAAGATTGCTAAATGTCAGAAACGTATTGAGAAAGCAAATCAACAAAGCAAAGATTTAGAAAATCAAAACAAGGATTTACAAGATAAATATGATGTTTTGAAGAATCAAGTAAACACTTTTGAGGAGAAAAACAATGAATTTAATAACCAAATAAAAGTATTGAACGACAAGAATGATGATTTGTTTGCTCAAATAGAAGTTTTACGAGAACAACTCAAAGTCAAACATGTTGTGATTGATACTCACACTGAATGTCAAGCACAATATGCTAAAGTTGAGGAAGAAAAATATCAATATATGATTAGATATTCTGCTCTTTGTGATGATGATAAACAACATAGGAAAAAGATTGATGAACAAGAGATTTTATTTGATAAAATGAGTCGTCAATTTGTTGAGATGAATAATAATGTGCTGGGGCTTCAAGAGAAAATTTTAGAAAAACAAACAAAAATTTTAGAATTAGAAGAGTGTGTGCGTAACAAGGATTTAAAAATTGAAAAGTGTTTGGAAAGATTGAATGATTGTGGAAACAAACTACATAAAATCGGACAAACGCGTCAGACAATACATATGATCATGCCTTCTAAGGATAAAATATATAATGGTCGAAAAGGAATAGGTTTTGAAAATCCAAGTTATTTTTGTAAAGCGAAAGAATTAAGACATATTCTTTACGATGAGAGGGTTATTGGTCTAGGGTATACTCCGATGTTTCTCACACATTCGGATGAAGCTTTAGAAATTAAGAAATTTAAAAGAGTAAGAGAGAATAAAATTGAGTTTGCATATGATTATGGAAATCTGAATGAAAGTTATGTGAATGAAAAGATAAAATTTTCGGATGATTACTTTCAAGAGATAATAAATTGAACTAATTAAAACTTAACCCTAATTATTAATTAAAACTTAATAAACTAATTTAAAACTTAACTAATGGACTAATGGTGCAAAAACCTAAGAAACTAATGGGGAAACTAACAAACTAACGGAGGGACTAACTGAAAAACAATTAAAATCGAAAAGTTACACTTTCTACCCTGATAACAAGCTAAGGCCCGAATTAAGATGAAATTTGAAAAGTGCTTATTATGAAAAACTCAAGGAAGCAAAGTTGTAGAAGAATAAACTTGTGGGAACAAAATTAATAAAGGTCTTACTTGGCTGAATTTCTCTCAATAAGCTATCAAAGAGCTTATCTTTAAAGCTGTTACAGAAGGAGTGCTTTTCACCTTGGTTGTGGAAAATTAAGCTATAGAAAATCAAAACTAGATCAAAATGAAAAAAGGAAAGAAGTTTTAAGTGCTTATGAGGTGCTTATTTTATAAATGAAAAGAGACTAAAGCTTAAACTACTTTTATGCTACTGAAATTGATCATGAAATAAGCAAACTCAGAAAATAAGCAAAGTAACACAATTTCCAAATGAGCTTAAAGGCTTATAAGGCTAAACTAAACTCTAAAACTTTAAAGACTTATTAAACTACCCATAAGCTATCTAATTAAGCTGGAAAATCTATACCCATAAGCTAAATTAACAAATTTAAATTCTAAGGACTCTAAGTACTGTTTTTGGAGTTTTAAGGTTTTTATGACTTTTGACAGCTAAATTAAACTAAGGAAATAAGCTAGAAACTGCAAATAAAGACTTAAAATGTATTAAGCTCTATGAAAACTTAAATTTTACTGAATTTGATAAGCTAAATCCTAAAATTACTTATCTGAATTATGCTAAGAACACGGCAGTACTAACTTAGGTTAGTACTGCTAGTGTAAAAAGTTCAGCAGTACTTTCACTTGAAAGTACTGCTGGTGCAATTTTGACTTTTAAAAAACTAAATAAGCAATGAAATAAGCTAGAAAATGAAAACTAAATCTAAATAAGCTAAAACTAAACTAAATTCTACTGAGATTAAAGCTAACAGTATTAACTGAGGAAGCAGTACTAACTTGGAAGTTAGTACTGGTAGTGCAAAGGTTCAGCAGTACTAACTGAGGTTAGTACTGCTAGTGTAAAATCAAGAGTGCACTAAACCAAACACTACTTAACTGTTATGACAGATTTGAGAAAAGCTTTTTAAGAGAAATCTAATGAACAAATGCTAAATACCAGATAAAAACTAACTTAAAACAAGCTTAGTAATCATGATTAAACAACTGAATAAGCAAAATTCTAAGATCTTAACTAATTAAACTAATATTTTTGGATTTTATGAGTTTTTATGATAGAAATTGATAACTAAAGATCTATAACTACTTAAGCAAAAACAGATGAAAACAAACAACTAATAAGTACTAGAAGAGACTAACAAGCAAAGAGAATAAGTAAATAAGCAATATTAAACATATAAGCTATAACTAAACTATTTAAACTGAAATTAGAGACTAATGAAAAGAGAAACTTACTTGATCCTTTAGCTAAACAAAAGGAAACCAATAAAGGGCTAGTACAAGCTTCTAGCCTTATGAATAAGCTAGAGTATAAGTCCTTGGGATCTCTTCCAAGTTAAGATCCCCTTCCAAAAAGCTCTAATCCAATTAGATCCATAATAGATTTAACTGATTTAAGGTTTAGGTAAGATTAATTCTGAATTCAAACAGCTCTATTTCAGCTTATAGACTGAAAGAGCTTAAAATGAGCTTATTAGCTTATGAGACAACTTAGCTTATTAAAAGAGCTTATGACTTAAAATGAGAGCTTAGAAAACGAGATTTAAAACATTAAAAACTGAATTTCATTAATTGAAGAAGCTGATTACATTACTTGGAAGAGGAAAATTACATTTAAGAAATAAAATACGAATTACTAAAAATTACATAAAAACTAGATTAAAAAGAAGACTAAAAATCGGATCCCCTGTGTGTGTGAGAATGAGGTCTATTTATAGTGCCAAGCTGAAGCTTCTAGGCCCTCTTGCCTTGCTCTCCAAACTTTCAATCTCAACCAATCATTTCTCCAATCATTTGATCATCAATTGTAGCCGTTGGATCAAATTGTGTATATCTAAGGATCGCCAGCGTGTCATTCTCTTGATGTGACGTTTGTGCTAGTTTTGTGAGTGATTTAGCACAAAAACCCACATAAACTTGTGCTTCTTTCATTGTTGACGTGGCTCTTCTTGAGAGAAAGTTAATGAATCCTTTGATAAAGACTGATTTGTCCCTTGGTTTGTGATGTAGACCTCTTGAATTGACTTAAGCACCCTCTAATTTTGATTTGCCCCTTGTTTTACCATGGGGGTGAAAACGGGGGAGACGATGAATAGTAAAAGGGTTTCCCGCCTATTTTTGGACAGTTAAAACTGTTGGGCTTTGGGAAGTTTACACAAATGGCCCCTCTCTTTCTTTTCTCCTTTTCTAGTTATAATTAACTTTCGGGAAATGCAAGATTGGTCCTTGTGGTTGTTATAAAAGGATTTTAGCTAAGGCTTGGGCTGAGGCTTGGCTTCTTTTGGCTTCGGCCTTGTACTCTTCTGATTCTCGTGTCCGTGCTTGCTTGGTTTTGACTGTTTTCTTGTGATTTTTGACTTATCCATACCTGCACAAACAAAACACAAATACAAGCATATTTTTGCCATTTTTGGTCTGTTTTGGGTTTAATTGGGTTATTTTTGGTATAAACGGATATGTGTATTTTACACTTATCAAAATTCCCCAAACTAAACGATTGTGTGTCCTCACGCAATATCACATGCCTTATAACCAAATACCTCGAATCTTCCCCAAACTAAACCTTTGAAAAGTAGCAAAGATTTTTGTTGAGAACGATAAGAGATCACAAGTTATAAAACACCCTACTTCCCATTTTCTAAGATTTTTCTCTTTTTATGATTTTTCTTGATAATTAACCACCCTACTACAACTTATTTTTGTTGACATAATGTATTGTTTTCATTACCTTATTGGTAACTTTTAGGATCATAGAACAAAAAGCACAATTAAGTGTCTAAAAGATAACTTCATCATCCCCGATTTTTCACTATTCCCATGCTAAGCTTAAAAACAAGATCATTGTTAATTACAAGTCATGACACTAACACTACTCATAAATACTAATTGTGTACTTACTTTTCCTCCCACAAATCCTACTTTTGTATCTCAGGATTTTACTTAAGTCATGTTATCCCAAAAGCTTAATCCATTTTCACAACATAAGCTATACCAATAAGCAAAATAGTAGAAAAGAGATAAGGAAAGTCACAATATTTCTCGCTCGCAAGTAATGGTTTTCATTCTTGATTTCAAAGTTAGGTCATGCTACACCCCCCTACAAGTATGCAAGCTATTTTATAATTTATATTCAAAGTGTTGGCTTGGTTGCTGAAACATGGCATGTGAATGCATACTATACACACTATTGACTCATAGTATAGTTTATAATACTGTTAGTCATCATACATATTTTCTAATACTGTTAAAGCATCTCTACTATTCCTTCTTTCTTTCATTTCAATTTGAAAATTGAATCCGGTTCATAATGCGTAGAATGTGAATGAATCTTCCAAGTGATAAAGTAGTAGGGCAGTGTATGTAAGACTTGTAATGATAGTGTCTCATTATTATTGTATTGGTTTATATACATTCATATGTATATATATCTGATGTTGGATTTTATAGGTATATATAAGTATAGTTTATTTTATTTTTGTTGAATTAAATCAAAGTTGTCATGGTCATTAGTTTGAATGTAGGTGATTTTATAAAGTGATACAAGTAAATGATCTCGTTTCACAAAAGTGAACTAAGTATGATTTTTATCGTTACTCATACTAAAATTTCCTTTTAGACACAGAGTAATAATGATGATATCCGCGCGCAAATTAAACTTTCTATGACAAAAGTAATAATGCATGACGAGCATAAAATGACTTCTTGTTGGAATTAACGGTAAATTTGCAGACTTGCGGTACATGACTTTTACCTAACGTAAAGAGAATCTATTTTTCTTAAGGGGTGTCACAAGCTGGTACTTATAATACGCGTTCATTGTCACTTTTTTACCCCTGCCACTACCATCCTTAGGCTTCAATAGCAATTCTGGATAGTACCCTGGCTCTCCGAACACAAACAACAGAGGAAACTGTAAAGACATGTACGACTGATGAAGCTTGTTAATTCTTTTAGGAAAACCGCCTCGGAATTCGATTATTACATCAAAGTCTGTTCGACTCTGTGGCCCATCTTCAAAAACTATTCCTCCCAAAACATCAGAACCTGGAAGCTCATATCCGCGGGCGCCACCATTATTGTAAAGCCGAATTTTGAACCATGGTATTTCACCTGCGTTACACCTGTCACGTGCTGTTCTAAAGAGCCTGACTAAACCGTGATGTTCATCGAGTACGCGTAGCAGACCTTGAACAATATCAGGATTCAACATGTCTTCTTCCCGACCAGCAAAATTGCGTATTCTATTAGAAACTTTGTCGTGTGTGTCGTAAATATAAAGCTACAGAAACCGCAGGTGTTGGCCTTCTTTCGGACAAAGAGACCCGATCCAGTGGTAGATTTGACCTGAAACTTTAAAAACGTAAGTTCCCTTTCCACTGTTAACGGAGTCGTCCACTTTTGCTCCAAATGATGTCATCGCAAACATCTGGTTATACGCTCTTATATGCTCCATAAAATGAGTGTTTGTTAGAAGTTGCTGAATGAAAATAAGAGGATCAGGAGTCGGACGTATATATATCTTCCCTTCTCCACAACACAGATGGTATTCAACTCACCGAGCATAGTTGTTATTCCTTATTCGTTCACCATACCAAAATAAGCAGCCACAATGGTGACACTGTTGGTCACAGTCGCCTAAATCTATGTAAGATGGCGTATGTCCTGGAACAAAAAAATAAACACATTACACAATCATTCAACATATTAGACAGGTAAACAAATAAAAACAGATGGTATAATAGATGTTTCACACAGAAGAACATATATTAAAAAAAAAGAGAATACCCTTAATCGAGGATTGTGTCGTTGAACGGCCTCCAAAATAGGATGTATGAGACACCTAAGTGGTAGGGGGTACTATTAATCACATAAACCATATAATTTCAGTTACCATATAACAAAACCTTTAAAAAATGATGATGAGAAAAATAAGCCGTCAAAAACAAAAACCTTGACTATGTTGAAACGAACTGATAGTATGACACGTGTTTTCTCTGAAGTCGTCACCTTCATATGTATTTCCCGGCCTAGTACTTGTAAATGGTACAATTTTAGGTCTAACAACGCCGTCAGCAACATCCAAACACAAATATGCATGATTAGAGGGTGCTATTCTTGACGACGAACCTACATACCCCGCGACACCTAAAACAACATGGAAATGAACACGTTAGTATATATGAGAAAGAACATTATAGCAAAAAAAAATTCAAAATAAAGAGCGAAAAACACTACCAGGACCACATATTGCCCGAGAGGAGGAACTTTCTTGCAATGAACCTGTTATTAAAGGGCGTGTGTGCACACATCCTCGCTCATCAACTGTCGAAACCGAAACGTGATGAATAATAGGCGCTGCAGACAAAATTTAATACACCAAGTAAACATTAGTAAACCAATTTATTATGTTGTATCTAACATTGAGCATCGATAATACTAACCTGATTGCCTAACAGAGTGTGAGCCAAAGCTGTACAACCGCATGTTTCTAAAACGATCAAAAACCGTCGAAACAGCCACATTAGTGGTAGCTGGCATATCGCGAGTTTCAACAGACAAAGGCGCCCGACCTACTGACCCAACACTAACACTTTGAACACCGGTCCGTGCCAATTCATTACCATCAGCTGTGCAAACAAAGAAGAGTAAACACTAAAATGACAATAAGAAAACCCAAAGCAAACAGTATACATATAAGAATTAAAAAAATTCACCTCGAACAACAGAATCGCGAAGTGGCATAACATCAAAAAGACGTCGTCGACATAATCCATCACCACTTGCACCCGTGTACTGTATCCCAGTCATGATCCCAACGGAAAGTCACAAAAACAAAACTCCACTCACGTAGTGTATCCCAGTGATGATCCCAACGGAATGTAACAAAACCCAAACCCAGTGTTGACAACGACCGAGAAACAAAAAAACGACACTTAGATATCGATCCTAATAACCCTAACCCTAGAGATTAAAAGTAAAAAATAACCCAAAATTTGAAAACCCCTAAATCACACGATGCCTAAACCCAATCGAAATCGAAACTCCTAAAATAAAGTGCCTAAAATTACCCGAAACCTAAATGTATAGAAACCTAGAACTAAAACATCAACAAAGAAACAGATGCAGACGAAAAAAACATGTAAAGAAAAAAAAAACGCAGATCTAATAACACAACTTACAACTTGATCTATGGCGGATGAAAGGGAGAGAAAAAAAATCCTGGAATTGTATAATGAGAAGAAAATCCAATAAAACACCACAAAGGGTACACGTAGCATCTATGCCCGAGAGAAAACTGCATCGTCATCACCCCTGTGAGACGAATGCGCAGTGAGAGAGAGAAAGGACTTAGTGGAGAAAACCGGATCGGAAATAATGAGAGAGAGAAAAGAGAGAACGTGAAAAACCGAAAACAAAAAGAAAAAGATTAAACCGGGTTTCTGGACATTTATTAGCACCTCGATTTAGTAATCTTGGTTAATACTAAAGGTATACTACATTGAAAAAGGAATAAAGAGAAATTTGACGAAAAGCAGCACGAATCGCACCTCACCACTAGTCCCCTAAAACTGACGCAGCCCCTCTCCCTTTCTCTCTCAAAAAAATCTAAAAATGACAACAAACGGAGGCGTAAATATGGCATTGACATCACAAGCATACTTAGACGGATCATCAGTCAAACAAACAAAATCATTAATAACAGAGTTATGTCGTTTGTTTTATACCTTAGGTTGGGTTGGTGGTACCGGTGGAAGTATCACTGCTAAAGTGCATGATGATTCTGTTCCTAAGTCTCATCAGCTTATTATCATGTCTCCTTCTGGTATATTCTCTGCTTATTCATTTTTGTTATTTTACATGCCAGTGTTTGGATAAAACTGCCTTGTTTTGTATCCATATTATTGGGCTTACGCTGTTTCGGCTTATGTTTCATAAGTCCATTTCTTCAGGCGTATTTTAAAGGGGTTTTTGGATTATAGCTTATTTTCACAGCTGATTAGCTTATCGAGATTTTGAAAAGCCAATAACCCCACTTTTCCTACCTTGTGAGCTCATCAGTTTCAGCTTATAAGCTCATCTTAATGAGCTAATGTTCCGAAAAAACTGAGCTTATAGGGCTTTTCAAAATCTCAATAAGCTGATAAGCAGTGAAAAAAAACTGTAATCCAAACACCCCCAATAAAAGCAGATTGGAATTACTTATTTGAAAACAAACTACTTGTCTTTAGAGCTTATTTCATTGTAAATAACTATTGGATTGCTATAGAGTTTAAAGAAATGTTTATGTATTCACTTGTAGAAAATAGAAATGTTATGTAGCTGATTATTTGGTTATGGAATATTGAATGGTTTTAGGTTGGTGTTTAGGATTTACTTATCTAAGTGCCTAATTTGCTTATTTTTGAGCTGATTAACTATTTTGAGTGTTTATATAAAACTGGCTTGTTTGATATTGAAATAGCTACTCTAAAATAGGCAGGTGGGTGCCTTCTTATTTTTAAGCATATAAGCACTTTAAAGTGTTTATATGTTGTGAAAATAAACTGCTTTTGTCTAACTGTTTATTTCATTGTTAAATAAGCCAGTTGTTGTCAGAGTGCTCAAAACTTTTTAATCCGCTTAAAAAAAAAGATAATTGGGACTTAAATCAAGCAAACCAAAATACCCTCTTATTCCCTCTAGATTAAGCAGATATATATTATTCAGTAGAGCTTTTGAGATTGCTTATACGCTTTTAAAACAATGGAATAAGTGGATAAGCACTAATGGAGTGCTTGGGATTGCTTATATAAGACTGCTTATACGCTTAGAACATATTAGGTTGGTAGTGCTTAATTACTTTACAATAAGTGACTAAGGCACGAAGCAGTGTATTAAAATACTAAAAACTACAGTGCTTATGAAATTACAGTAACAGATAAGCACTTAAATATGCAATACCAATCACCCTTTCAGATAAGCAATCCCAAATAGTGCCTGATTTCTAGGTATTTTTAAATACTTGAACAGTTGAACTTTGTTATGTTAAGCTTAAAAATGATGAATTTTTGAGGGTTCTTTATAATAGGCGTGCAGAAGGAAAGAATGGTGGAAGAAGATATGTATGTGTTATCGTCAACCGGTGATATTTTGTTTTCGCCATCACCGAAACCTTACCCTCATAAACCTCCAAAGTGTTCAGACTGTGCCTCTCTTTTCATGAAGGTATAATTTGTGAATAATCTTTTCCAAATTTCATTTTGATTATACTAAGCAAAGATAACAAGTGCTTTTATGTTCCAGGCTTATAATATGCGTAATGCTGGTGCAGTCATTCATAGTCATGGAATGGAATCTTGTGTTGTGACAATGCTTGATCCTTTGGCAAAAGAGTTTAGGGTAATTCATAACATAATATACTTTATTATTTTGCTATATATAATGATACTAATACTAATGTTGATTATGGTGTCGTGACTGGTGTTGGGATGTTCTTTATGTTTTTTTTATTTGAAAATTGTCAGATCACTCATATGGAGATGATTAAAGGAATTCAAGGGCATGGTTATTATGACGAGCTTGTGGTTCCCATAATAGAAAACGCTGCTCATGAAAGAGAGTTGACTGAATCTCTTGCTTTAGCGGTATGGTCTTTTTGCCATCTTATCCGCAGATTTTCGATACGTCACGTCTACCATTAATGTTAATTGCATGAACTATTTTTTTTTCGGTATCAAGATTGTATGCTCATTTGGGCTTTAGCTTGTTGTATAGTCATATACCTGCTTAGTTGGTAGACTGGTAGGTACCTTTTTCTTGTATGGGATGTGTATTGATCTGGAATAGTTACATGCAGGCTGGAAATTATAATTCTTTTGAAAACAAGCACTGGTAAGAAAGTAATGGTTAGTTAATTAGTAGGCAAATAATCTTCCTTTTAGACTATTGTGTGTTGAAATGTTGGCTGGAACCATGACGCGTAGTTGAAGATAAGAAAATATGAATGGCAGTGATGATATTCTGCTTACAACAATCAACTAGACGAAACTGACCAAACTCGACCTGAACCAAAAGCCGATTTTGAGGAAAACGTGAACCGAGAACCGAACCGAAGTTAACCTAGCGAAACCGGTTTAGATAGTTCAGGTGTATTTTCTTTGATTTTGACCCGAACCGAACCGAGCAAAACCGAAACCGAAAACCATAATTCGAAAACCGAACCGAATAAGGTCGATTCGGTTCGGCCCGGTTCGGCTCGGTTTTTGGTTGATTTTGCTCAGCCCTACCACAATATTACAGAGAAATGATTGTGCCCACAGATAGTTTAGAACTCTAGTGCAAGTGTTGCTATTAAACACGTGACACAAACACAAACACCGTTGAATGATATGCAGGTATTATTGTGGATCAAAATCATTGACTTCTATATTCTGTGATCAATATGCAATTTTAGCTTTAAGTTTTTTCTATAAAAATGCTGCATAAGAGTGAAAAAAAACCTTGGTAATATCTAGCCCCATTAAATTTTCGATATGTTCTTTCTGCCATCTGGTCCGCAATTTTTAACTTCCACGAGTTGATTTTGTTATTGAAATAAGAGGGCATCATTAAATTTGTTAATGGTCATATTGGTGTACCATAATTACTGGTGCGTGTTTGTAAAACCAGAAATCAGTACAGTACATCACCTACTTACTGGTCAATGGTCCCATTGATGTTCGTTTCCAGCGTTAAGTTTATCAAACAAGAACTCAGCAAACACCTACTTGTCTTGGCAATAAAAAACCTAGTTCATACATTGCCTTTTCTAATCATGATACCACTGATTTTGCATATTTGCTAGCTTAATATTTAAGGCTTTTCTATTCATGTCAATTACAATCATGTTGAAAGGTCTTTACACTACTTGAGGTCCATTATCACATGCACTGTGAAACGCGAGGCTAGTTATACTAAACATTTAGCGTTATGCAATATATGAGGTTAGAGTTGCTGCTGTTTTTGTTATATTTAGATTAGAAGAAATAGAGGTGAAGTAATGAATTACGAGTTAATACCATAATTGTCTCTCACGTGAATGATGAATCATTCAGTTAAACATATACTGCTTGAAGGAACTCTAAGAAACTTTGTAGACTCTTTAGAATGTAGAAAGCTCTAGAATTGACTTTTATGCGCATTACTTAAAGATTGAAGTAACTTTTCCCCAATAATCAACAGATTGAAGCGTACCCAAAAACAACTGCTGTACTGGTCCGAAATCATGGTATCTATGTATGGGGAGATACCTGGATTAGTGCCAAAACTCAGGTCTGTACGTACTGTTTACTTAGTTCTGTATTTTATTTAATCTATTGGTGTGTTTAGTGTATCTATAAGAGGCTCGATGTTGTAGTAATATGCATCTCTCAAATCAACAATCTTTCAGGCTGAATGCTACCACTATCTCTTTGAAGCTGCAATCAAACTTCACCAATTGGGCCTTGATTGGTCAACTCCAGGTCATGGTCCCATACAAAGATCCAAACCACTTTTAGGTGGTCAAACTACAAGCACATCTCAAAAGGCATGGGCTCTTACTGACTCATATTAGCTACATAAACTGAATTAACTATAACGGTTCCCTGATTATTATATAAAGTTTTGTTGCAGCGTTGTATTGTTCTGGATATTGAAGGCACAACTACTCCTATATCATTCGTCACCGAAGTTCTTTTTCCGTATGCCCGTGAAAATGTTCAAAGGCATTTGGAAGCAACATACGATACTGATGCTACTCAAGATGTTATTAAGTTGTTGCGCTCTCAAGTAAGTTTTATTGTTAGAGGTGGAAATATGGGTCGGTAGGGAACACGTCAAAATGACTACTTTTGGTGTAGGTTCAGATGGTCAGATTGGATTTGGGTTTTGCTCAGAGTTCAAGCTTCGTCTTTAAAATGCTAGAATTACCCTGTGCGTTCTTATAGTTAGTATTTTGTTACACTTCCGGTCGAAAGGCTAATTGAAGTGACAAAGAATACCTCATTTTCTTCTCTGGGAATTTCCTCATAAATTTAAATTTATACTCTAGCCAAAATAAGAATGAAGAACTTCAAAAACACACATTTAATTATAAAAATATTAAAAGGAAATTCAGAGAGGAAGAAGATGAGAGAATTTCCTCATCACACTTGTCGCTTAGACCGGCTGCGTAACAAAATACCAAGTATAATTTTAGCATGTCTATAACTTGAGTTGGGAGCAAAGCACATGGACGACTCTTATAACTTACCCGTTTTCAGTTACAATGTTACACACAGCATTATTTTCTAGCAATCCAAATTTTTGAATAAAATGATCAAGAGGTTTTGTGTATTTATGCACAACTTCCAGTCCATCCATGTGACAAATTTCCTTTTAAGGCAACTTTTTGATCTACATCTTTGACCCGTCAGAGATAAAAAAGAACCTGAATCAACCATAAGTAAATGGGTCAAATTTTGTATTCTCTGTTTTGAAGCTTATTGTAGATGGACTGGTTCAATTTTTTATAAGGTACAAGATGATTTACAAAACGGAGTTGCGGATGCCGTTCCTATCCCATCTGATGAGGCGGGAAAAGAGAAGGTGATAGCTGCTTTGGTCGCTAATGTTGAAGGAATGATAAAATCTGACAGGAAAATTACTTCCTTAAAACAGTTGCAAGTAAGCAAATTCAACATCCTGAACATGATTTTACACTCAATTTCAAAAAAAAAAAAAAAAAGTTGCTGAATATCGTTCTTCTAGGGTCACATATGGCAAACGGGATTTGAGAAAAATGAACTGAAAGGTGTGGTTTTTGATGATGTTCCTAGCGCTCTTGAAAAGTGGCATGCTTCTGGTATAAAGGTAAGTCCCAAGTTTTAGTATGTGTGCGTTTAGTTTTCGATTTGATGGTAATACGTTATGAAAGGACCATGTTTGATCAGGTGTATATATATTCAAGTGGTAGCAGATTAGCACAGAGGCTGTTATTTGGATATACCAATTACGGGGACTTGAGAAACTACTTGTGTGGATTTTTTGACACCACAGTGGGGTAATTCAGCACACGGTCTACTTGTATATGTTTCTGAACATTTGATTTTTTATGTTCATGAAGGAACCCTAGCCCTTATCTTGTTATATTTGTTTCAGGAACAAGAAAGAAACAAAGAGTTATGTTGAAATATCGGAATCACTTGGAGTTCATAAGCCATCTGAAGTCCTGTTTGTAACCGATATCTATCAAGAAGCCGTAGCTGCAAAGGCAGCTGGTACACACACACACACACACACACACAAGTCACTAACAAAAAGATGTTGATCGGAAACTCTGTTATGATGCACTGTTGGGTTTTACTATGTTCATTTTCTTTTAAAAAAGCTTGGTTACTGTACAACCCGACGATGTATTGTACAAGGGTTGGTTATTCAAGTCGGTTTCGGGTTGGCATCACTTGACCCGAGCACATCCTATTTGGTCTATTGTCTTGAAAAACCCAACCTGATCCAGACTCGCTTTAACGGGTTGTAAGCGTTGGTCAAGTAAACATTTTGTATTCGGGTAAAATGGGTTGACGGCTTGAATTTGTACATGTATAACTTATAATTATAGACAGACGGGTGTATTCACTTGTTTATCCACAACCCAACCCGAAACGACCGGGTTAGGCGGGTCAACCTATTTACGACACATACCCGTTGAGTCATTGAGACATAACCCTATACCGTTTATATTCGTGTAGGGTAACCAAAGTTTCGTGACACCATGCTTTCAACTAGATTGTCAATAACTATCTACTATTTTTGTGTCAGGCTTGGAGGTGATGATCTCTGTTCGGCCCGGAAATGGACCACTTCCCGAGAATCACGGCTTCAAGACAATCAAGTCTTTTTCGGAGATATGAGGTCGATCTTCGGAACTCAATCTGCTTGATATTTGTAGTGGCAACCTATCCCTTTGTGCTGTGATGATACAGACGCAAATAAAATAAGCGTGTAAACTAGGGCCATGTATATCTTTTACCGTATTAGATACAAGTTATTACTTAAGGTTATCTATAACTTGATGATCGTGGATTGAGTTTCTCTCACGTTGATTTCGACACGATAGGTGATGTTGGTGTGTTTTGTGAGAAAAAAAGTTGGCATTTTGTTTCTTATTTGTTTGATTGTTTTTTTACAAGTCAACATAACATGACATGTAATGTTGGAAGTTGACATGATATTGGTTCGATAAAATGAACCTTGCACTGGCTAGCTCTGTAGTCTCTTTACTGTCGGGTTTATCCTAAGAGTAAGAGTAAGATATGTCTATATTTCACTTTCTCATACCTCGCTATGCCAGGATCGGTTTAATTAAACGGTACATTAGTTACCTTTTTGAACAAAAAGTGAAAGTGCTTTAAGCCTTTTTTTTTACTTGGAATTAAGGAGAGTTGTTTGTGGGAAAATTAATCAAATGAAATTGTGGGCCCCTGCCGTTATTGGACTAGTAAAGCATTTACTTTTCACAAAGTCCGTATAACGTGAATCCGATTCAACCCTCCACTCCATCATCTCCTTTTGCTTTTTCTAATCTTATTGCAAAATTTTCTTATCAAGTAAAATCCCATGTTCAAGAATGTTTACTCATTTCATATTCTTCAAGTAATTAAATAACTAACATGGATTGATGGTATTTTAAATAACTAATTAGTTCTATAATTAACTACATTTTTGGTCCTTGTGGTTTGTCGAATATAACGGTTTTAGTCCAATAGTTTAAAATGTAACAGATCTCGTCCATTTTTGTTAAAACGTAACATTTTTGGTCCAATTTTGGTTCACTTTTGGTCCTTGTGGTTTGTCGGGTATAACGGGTTTAGTCCAAAAATGGACCAAAAGTGTTACGGGTTGACAAAAAATGGACGAGATCTGTTACATTTTAAACTATTGGACTAAAGCCGTTATATCCGACAAACCACAAGAACCAAAAATGTAGTTAACTCTTAGTACTATTAACAAATTCGTGTTACATGTATTTTGGAATCAGGATTACAATCTTCATTGTTGCTTGCAATATTGCAACACCCTAACACTTAAAAAAAATGTTTAACTTAAGTTTTCTTTTGTCAAAAATAACAAGATAGGTTTAGCTTCTCGTCTCAGAAATATATTCGCAACATAACAAAAACACGTTTTAGAACATACTAGAAGAGTACCCGTGCACAGTTACGTGATTTTATAATGACAAATAAATATGGTTGATAAATTTCGGTTTGGTGTAGAGTAACATGTATGCATATAACGTAAAATAATCAAAATATAATTGAAAATTATTGTAAATACGATAATTCAATTCAATGAACGATTTTAATACGTATTAAAGAACCTATAAAAACATTTAGTGAAACTAGAATTGAAACGTGACAACAATTAGTTAAATCATTCATTTTCTTCTATAATTTTTTTTCTAGCTTTTTTACAAAGTATTATATATATATTATCCAAATGATATGTGTATATAGTATGTATGGAATGTGATTGGTAATTTTTTTAATGACGGTTATAACTTATAAGACAACTCTTTTAAAAACATGTCAAACTTTTTTTTTTAAAAGAAAAAAAAATTAAAAAGGTAATCTTTTACATAGTAAAGGAAAACGTCAAGTATGATATTCGTATTTCAAAAAAATCAAATCATACTAAATTTAGTAATATTTTTTTTAATTAGAATTTCTTTTTAAGGTTTTTTAAATTAATTTTAATTAGAAAAGTCAAAATATTTCCAAAATTGACAAAAAAAATCACCCCACGTTTTTATATAGTGAAAAAAAGAGAATTAAACATAAAAGTATAAGTGTCAAAAACATAAAGAAAAAAACTTAGAAAAGGTGGGAGTAATTTTACAAAGATTAAGATCTAAATGCAATTTAAATCAAACCTCACAAACAAATTATTAATAAGTAATCAAAATTTTATGGGGGTATTATAACTAGTTGAGTATAACAGATTATTTACTTTTTAAGTTTCTTAAGTTTGAATTAAAATCATTCTTTTTTAAATGTAATATAAATAAAATTAACTCAAAGTTGGTTCATTTTAATGCATTTAGGATAACAAATGATATAAAAAACTTGCAGCAACATTCTTTTTTATATGTAATATAAATAAAATTAACGTAAATTTAGATCATTTTAATGCATTGAGGATAACAAATGATATAAAAAACTTGCAACATTTAACAAGGATAAACTTATAAAGATTACTAGTGAGTTATAACTATGACTTTTAGAAGGAATTTTCTTTTCGATCAAAAGGAAAATAAACTTAAGAAAATTTCAAGTAAATTATTGGTGCGTTAACGTAGAGCGTTTGGATTATCTATGAACATATTAAGCATCTTTGCATTTTAAAAAGAGGAAGGTTTAATTTTCAAGTTACAAGCATTTAAGCATAGTGTATAAATCATAGAAACATAATTAAAACTTGGCAATTAAAACATACTTAATACATAATTAATACTCCTATTATAACACTCCATTAAATAAATATTTAAAAATGAAAATAACTAATACCTAATTAATAAATGATTAATACACCCATTACTTAAAAATACATTTCATATATTCACATTGTACGACAATTAAAAGCATATATTTACAAAAACGTACATATCATGTCTCTCTACAGTGATGATGCATATAGTTTTAACAACCGGATCAGACCAAGGGGTCAACCGGGAACCGGAGTCACCATGGGTTCAGCTAGCCAATAATAGCCGTCCAAAGACGAACTGGAGTGGACTGTCGGAACTGGTAAAAACAGGTGAATCGGACCTTACCGGGATCAAATTTTCTTTTATTTCTTCGGTTAATCGTCACAGGGTACCTGCCGCCGCAACGCGCGAGTACCCTGCTAGTTCAAGAGTGATAAGCCTTAACCGTTGTGATTTTAATTCTTATTTGGCAAACACCAAATAGCTTTATTTTTATTTTTATTTTTTTGGAACGTTCTTTTCCACCACTATATGAAGTAGCATTTAGATGTTGTGATGATACAAAATTACGTTATCTTACAAATTATGATTACAACTAAAACTACGTTACCAAACACTTTTATAGAAAAAACAGTTGCTCACAGTTGCTAATTGCTCACTGCTATTGTTACTTTTGTTGGTGATTTTAGTGTTATCAACGGCCATTTAGGTAATGACGATTTACTAGAGACTAATGAGATTTCATACTTAGCTTGGATACGAGTTAGGGAAGTGTGGAGTACACACTCGTTGAGTTAATATGTTTTCGACCATGACAAAAATGCAGAGATCAGTACTAAGTTGGTTTTTCACTAGCAGTACTAAGTAGTTTGTACTGCTAGCACTAAGTAGTTAGTACTGTTAGCCGTGTAACTGTTGAAAACAAGTTGTAAAAATTGGTTTTAACCAACTTTAACTGCTTAACTGTCATCTAGAATCTGTTTTATAAACAGATTCATTAGTCTCATTAAATAGAACGAAAATACATACAATTCCTCTAATCTTCCAGATTTGTGATCGTGTGCCTAGAACACAAAGTGATTCTCTTCTAGTCTTATCCCGATAGAGATTTCGTGCAACCCTGGGCATTTGATAGGGTCGAAATACTTTATACGGAAAGTGGACATTTACACGATTCTAGAAGATATCCAGGATTATCACATCAAACACCCCCTAATTAACTAACAAACGTATAAAGTATTTTGTTTATGATAATCGTGGATGAAATCTGTGGAAGTGTTATTAAAAGAGATGAATTCAAGAATTGAAATACGAGAACTTTAAAGAAAAGAAAACTAGGATGAAAGTTCGAATTGATTGTTGAGATCAATACAAATGGTGAACATAGTTTCGATCAAACCTACGGTACACTGTTTTTGTTCAATTTTCTTTATCAGGTTATGATATATATGCATATGGCTAGATTGCATGCGCTTGTCTTGAAATAATTAATATGTGAATAAAAGGATGGTTAAACTATTTCCAATTTCTTCATGATATGTTTTCTGAGAATTGGAAATTTTGAGAACTCTTGTGTTTGGAACTTAGAACAGTATGTATATTTTTATACAAGCAACTATGAATGTTAATCAAAGAAACACAAGTACTGTTGGTATATTTGCATGAAACTTTGATAATCATTAATTGGCAACAAGATTTTGTATGGACTATAATTAATAAGAAAAGACAAGTTTGTGACAGTTTTACATATATGTTGAAATATAATTGATTGTTATATTTGTGGCCTTTAGCGATGAAGTTTCAAAGTCTTGTTATTCTTATTAAAATGAAAAACTTTGGTAAATATGGATCTTGCCTGGATGTTTGTTATCTTTATTACATAAAGAATTTTGACGGTTATCATATTTGGTTGGATTCATTTGCCAGAAAGAATAACAAGATGTCAGTTAGTTCTAGTTCTGTATAAATGTCATCTTCTACTGTTGATTTGTCAAACAAGATCATATAAGAGATGTTCAATGTTGGAAGTTTTGTTATTTGGCAATAATTACTTCCTAAAAGAAATAAATAGGTTCTCTTTGATTATTGCGTGTTGAATGTTGATACCAATATGATCAAATGCAATCATTGGTTGATATTGATTGTTATGGTGTTATTCTTTATTTTGACATAGTCTTAATCCTTAATCTTATATTGAAGTGAGTAAATTAGATAAACTCATGGCTACTCTTGATTGAGGTGAAAGTATAGTAAATCACATAACGTGATTTGAATGAAAGACACGCTTTAATGTTTGTCTCTTCATTATCTACCGATGGTATAAGTAGGACATGTGTTGTCTTGATCGGTGTTTGATTGGAAAATGAGCTGTCTATTGTATAGTTGTATTTCTGTATGAAATAAGGGGATCTAAACTCTACTATGACATAGAGTGCAGTGATTACGCCGTAACATAAGCGTATGGTTACGCCGTAATCATGTTGGGTGAGTGGCAAAAATCATTTGGGAATTGGTTACGTCGTAACCAATTAGTGGGTTTACGCCATAAACATTTGTTTTGTGCTATAACCCGGAAAATGATTACAAGATTACACCGTAACACCTGGTTGTCAGTAATAAAGACTTGTTGGATTCCCTTGATAAATTTAGAATTTATAAAACAGAAGTTGAATTGCAACAAAATGACTTAGTTAAAACCTTACGCACAGATAGAGGTGGTGAATATTATGGTCCTGTATTTTTTCAATATGTAGGAATCATTCATGAAACTACAGCTCCTTATACACCACAGCAAAATGGTGTGGCTGAAAGGAAAAATAAAGCTCTTAAGGAAATGGTTAATTCCATGTTATCTTACTCAGGTTTGAGTGAGGGGAAAAATAGAGCTCTTAAGAAATTATGCAAAGATAAACGTGAATCGATAAGATGAAAGGATATCGGATCTCCCCAAACTAATTTCACACAAAGGATGAGAAGCTCGAGTAGAACGGGACAAATCAACCGGACACGAGAGGCTTCAAAAATTTGTTGGTTCGATCCTACAAAATCACAACAAACAAGCAACAAACATCGAGAAATCGGAAAGAGTACAAGCCTCTCTCAACACAACACATTAGATAATAGAAAATAGAAAGAAAATAGAAAGGATAAGCATGGGGTGAACTCCCACGAAGCGGCTTGTTTTTGGTCACCGAGTCGCAAGCTCGACTCGATCCCTGAATTTAGTTGTCCTTAGGGAAAGTCTGGAGGTCCGGGATAACCAATGGTGGTGTATCCCCTCCATAGTAATGCTTAAGACGGTGGCAATTGACTTTGAAATTCGAACCATCGGCATGAGACAACTTGGCAGTGCCATAAGGATAAACTTCGGTGATTGTGAAAGGTCCGGACCATCGGGATTTGAGCTTTCCGGAGAAAATCTTTAATCGGGAGTTGAAAAGCAAGACTTGATCACCAACATTGAAGATTCGGTTCTTTATCTTGGAATCGTGAAGTTTCTTTGTCTTCTCCTTGTAGATTAGCGAATTCTCATAAGCTTGATCACGAAGCTCGCTAAGTTCATTGAGTTGGAGCTTTCGATGATCTCCCGCGGTCTTTAAATCGAAGTTGGCATGCTTAAGAGCCCAATATGCCTTGTGTTCTAGTTCAACTGGTAAGTGACACGCTTTACCATAAACTAACTTGTACGGAGTGCATCCAATTGGAGTCTTGTAAGCGGTCCTAAAAGCCCATAATGCATCATCTAGTTTGTCGGACCATGAGGCACGGTTTTCTCCGACCGTCCTCTCCAAAATTCTTTTGAGACCTCGATTCGTGACTTCAACTTGACCACTCGTTTGAGGGTGGTAAGGAGTCGAAAGACGATGGGTGACACCATATTTTGACATGACTCTTGCAAACTTATCGTTACAAAAATGGGTCCCTCGATCGCTTATAATTGCTCTAGGAGCACCGAATCGGGAGAAAAGGGATTTTAAGAACTTAACAACTACTCTAGCATCGTTGGTGGGGAGCGCCTTGGCTTCAACCCATTTGGAAAGATAATCGACGGCTACCAGAATATATTTGTTTCCTCTAGACGACGGAAAAGGTCCCATAAAATCGATACCCCATACATCGAAAATTTCATAAACTTGGATTGCATTTTGAGGCATCTCATCACGTTGAGAGATTTTGCCTTGTCTTTGACATGCATCACAAGATTTGATCAATTCGTAAGCATCCTTATAAATCGTAGGCCAAAAGAATCCGGTGTCAAACACTTTCTGAGTTGTGATGTTGGCACTGTGATGGCCCCCGGTGGGTCCTTCATGGCAAGCCTTGAGGATTTCAAGAGCTTCTTGGCCAAAAACGCATCTACGAATGATTTGATCTGCACATGTACGAAAGAGATAGGGATCATCCCAAAAGTAATGCTTTATATCCTTGAAAAACTTCCTCTTTTGTTGGGTTGACATTCCTTTGATAAGAAAATTCCCCGCGTGGTAATTTGCTATATCGGCAAACCACGGGATATTTTGATCATCATGAGAAGTCACCGTATTCAACGTTTCAAGAGGAAAAGTTTCATTAATTTCTTTAGGATCAAAAACATTCTTGTACGGGTTTTCAAGACGAGAGAGGTGATCGGCTGCATAGTTTTCAGCTCCCTTGGTATCGATAACTTTGAAATCAAATTCCTGAAGAAGTAAGACCCATCGTAGCAATCGTTGCTTTGGCGTCTTTCATGATACAGAAAAGGTATTTCAATGCGGAATGTGTCTGTGTAAACAACACTCTGTTCATGATTAGATATGATCGATACTTCTCATATGCGTAAACAACTGCAAGCATTACTTTCTCGTTGTTGTGTTATTTTGATCAGCTTCGTCATTGTCTTGATTCATAATGAATGGGTCGGAAAAGCTTCTCAATTCTTGTGTCCCTAGGACCGCACCTATAGCATACTCACTGCATACACCCCATGATTTCAAAAGGTTGGTCCCAATTTAGAGGCAATGATAATTGGTAAGCTCAGTTAATTTCTTTTTCAATGTTTG
Source organism: Tanacetum coccineum (assembly GCA_026074375.1). Classification (NCBI taxonomy): domain Eukaryota; kingdom Viridiplantae; phylum Streptophyta; class Magnoliopsida; order Asterales; family Asteraceae; genus Tanacetum; species Tanacetum coccineum. Next base: position 6,246 of record BQNB010013151.1, on the reverse strand, counting down.
AAAGTACTAGAAGCATTCTCGAAAAACTGAATAGGATGTTTCTTCTCTAAGAGATGGGTCATGGGTCGAGAGATTTTGGAAAAGTCTTTGATAAATCTTCGATAGAATCCAGCATGCCCGAGAAAACTTCTGATTCCTTTGACGGTTGTTGGGTGAGGAAGCTTTGAAATTACATCAACTTTGGCCTTATCGACTTCAATTCCTTTTCTAGAGATCTTATGTCCTAAAACAATGCCTTCTTTAACCATGAAATGGCTCTTTTCCCAATTTAGTGCTAATTTGGTGTCTTCACACCGTTTGAGCATTTTGTCTAAATTAGCAAGGCACGAGGAAAAAGAATCTCCGAAAACTGAAAAATCGTCCATAAAAACTTCCATCGTTTTTTCTATCATGTCGTGAAAAATGGCCATCATACAACGTTGAAAAGTTCCGGGTGCATTGCACAAACCGAATGGCATACGACGGTACGCGAAAGTTCCGTATGGGCACGTGAAAGTAGTTTTCTCTTGATCTTTAGGGTCAATTGGGATTTGAAAATACCCTAAAAAACCATCTAAGAAACAATAAAATTCGTTACCGGCTAATCGTTCTAACATTTGGTCCATGAATGGTAACGGAAAATGGTCTTTACAAGTTGCTTCGTTTAACTTTCGATAGTCGATGCAAACTCTCCATCCCGTGACTAATCTTGTAGGCACCAGCTCATTTTCTTCGTTCTTGACAACGGTCATACCACCTTTTTTAGGAACACAATGGACCGGACTAACCCATGGACTATCCGAGATCGGATAAATCAATCCCGCGTCAAGAAGTTTTTCTACTTCTTTCTTGATGACGTCATGGATTTTAGGGTTAACCCTCCTTTGATGTTGGACTGAAGGTTCGTAATCATCTTCTAAAAGGATTTTGTGAGAGCAATATGCCTCGGATATCAGAAAGTTTCCAAGCAATTGCTTGTTTTCGGTTTTTTAGAACGTTAATGAGTGAGATCTTTTCATCTTGGCTCAAATCTTTTGAAATTATGACTGGAAGCTTGTTATTTTCCTCTAAAAACGCATACTCGAGATGCGAAGGTAACTCTTTAAGTTCGACTTCGGGAAGTTCATCTTTTGGTTCATAAGAAGTAGCATATTCGATTGAAGACTTCTTTGGTTCAACAACTTTAAGATCTTTTTGAATTCCGGGTGAGTAATCTCCTTGGTTTGGTGGAGGTAAAGGATCACTGTTGAGAAGTGCTTCAAGAATGAGAATGTCACCCTCGGGATCATAGTACGTAGCATTGAAAACTGGCGAAACTGGTTCATCATTGATTGCTATAAAAGCATCGGTTTTTTATGTTTTTTCCCTTCAAAGAGTAAAAATTCGCTTTCCATCAAAAGGAGTAAGTGACGAGAAGATGAGGAAACAATCGATTCATAGTACGGAAAGGATTGTTGTAAGCAACGGAATCGGAAAATCCAAGAACTTCTTGTGAATAAATTTCACAAGCAGCATCAATTAGATCAACCTTCTTCAATGATTCGAGATTGTTGTATGAAATGGAAGGTTCATCACCACATTTAAGGGTTAAAGATTGATCATCATTCCTAAGAGTAATCTCTCCTCGAAACATCGATTAAAGCATGAGCCGTCCTAAGAAAGGGTCCGCCCGAGTATTAACATTCACCGAGGATCCGGCTATAAAAACACAGCACAACAAAATCGGCAGGAATGTAAAAATATCCTACATTGACAACAACATTTTCGGCGACCCCGTTTGGGATTTGGAACTGTACGATCAGCTAACTCTAAAACCATTTTTGTTTCGGTAAGACCTGAAAATCCAAGCTTCTTCCAAATGGAAAGAGGCATGAGATTAATGCTAGCACCTAAATCGGCAAGGGCTAGATAATTTAACAATGCTGATAAATCAACAAGGAATTAGAAAACGGTCTGGTCTCTATCTTTTCCCCCCGAGCTTTTTTAGGACAACCGCACTATAATTTTCATTCAACGGCGTTTTGGTCAATTCGATCAACTTATCTTTGTTATTTAACATCTTTTTAAACATCGACGCAAATTTTGGCATATGAATGAGAGCATCCGCAAAACTAAGCTCAAAATGAAGGTTTCGAAAGATTTCCATAAACTTTGAAGAAAGAAGTCATCCTTTTCACGAATCTTTTGTTATGTTGAGTCCGACGGGTAAGGTAAATTAGGTTTGCTTGTTAGTACAACGAAAGAAGGCTCTTCGATTGGTTCTTTGTCTTTGGTTTGTTTTTGGACCAATGGAGGATATTGGATGTCTTCGGTGCTTGGTAGCTCCGTATCCTTTGTCGCCTCACTTTCCTTTACCACCACCGGTGGTGGAATCGGAGGTCCATCGTATGAAACACCATTACGAGTCGTAATTGCCTTGGCGTCAATTTCTGATTTGAATGGTATTGCTTGGTAACGAAACTTGAACTTGAAGGTTGGTTGGTGTGATAGCTTTGCATGAAACTGAGCATCATCTTCTGAAAAATCATACTTGCATCTTTAGTAGAATCATTGTAAACTCTTTGTGAAAAACATTTTGGTATCGTTGAAAATTATCCAACTTCATTTGTCCTTATTTCATATTCGCATCATTAGCTTTACATAACTTCCAAAATGCCGTTTTAGACACTCCTTGAATTTAGTGAAACGGGGTCAAGCTTGATTAACAAAGGTTGATTTGTATTGGTGGATGGTATGGTGGCGCTTGATAAACGGCCTGATAGTTTTGGACGGTTTTGGTTAAAGTTGGTTCCACGGTTTTGATTTGAATTGAAATTGTTTCCTTTATAACGGTTTTGGTTGTTTTGAACATTCGGTTGATTGAAACCCGGTGGTCTCATTTGACTTGCCAAATTGGAAGGTTTGGTTTTTCATTGGAGAAAATCCCAACGGCTTTTGCGTGTTTGTTGACATTGTGTTGGATGTTATCATTAAATAATGAGGAAAATCGTTTTCCCCCCCCCCCCCCCCCAGCCTCGAGTTAACGACAATGGTTAAAATTGTGATTTTGATCCACATGTATCACATACTTCCTCAACCGCTTTGATGGGTGCGGGAGTAGTAACAACTAAAGCTTTCATTTCATCATCATATTGTTTTCATCGTAATATCACTCTTACTCAAGAGAAGCGCAATTTGATTTGCAATATCAAAGAATTATTAGAAGGTGAAGAATTAGAAAAGGAGCACCCGTACTCACCTTGAATCCTAGCACGACTTCTTGAGTAACAACTTTTGACTTGCCATTCCAATAATCGCTAAACCTTCTTGAGCATCTGACTAAAAAAAATTGCCACACAGCGGCGGAATCTAAGGCTCTTGATCGTTGGAATAACAAGAATAGTAAAAAGTACAGAGTTGGTGTAGTTCCGAGAAGCCATGGTGAGAACATTGACGAATGAGTCCTTTAAAACGTTCCCATGCTTCATTGAAGGTTTCGTTTGGTTCTTGAAAAAAATTGCTGATTTTGTTTCGAAGGTAAGTTGTTTTCGAAGATGGGAAGAATTGGTTTATAAATTTTGAAACAAGGTCGTCCCATGTGAGAATTGATCTTGGAGGTTCTTTGTCTAACCAATCTCGGGCTTCACCGTCTAGAGAAAAAGGGAAAAGCAAAAGCTTTATCGAAGTGTTCGAAACTTCGGGATGTCTAAAAGTTGAAATGACCTTATTGAAAAATCGAAGGTGATTGTGAGGGTCTTGTCTACCCGTAAACTTATTACTTTGCACAAGATTGATTAAAGGTTGTTTAAGCTCGAAATTGTTGGCATTTATCGGTGGAACAACAATAGCATCTTCATACCCCTCGATGGGTGCTTGTAACATTTGGGCCATCGTTCGATTGTCGGCCATTGCAACAATGTTTTGTTCGACAATTGGTTCTTCTAAATCAAAATTTTCAACAACAACCGGAGGAGTTTGTTGTTGTCTACGTCTTCGAGATTGCGAACGAGTGCGCATAAAAAGAAAAACTAAAAATCAAAAAGCAAAACTTTACACTAATTATTTTTTCTATTTTTTTTAATTAACAATGAATTTTAACGGTTACACGGAAGAGACTTAAACCAAATAATCAACTACTTCACGGTAGCTCTCAAAAATTATTTTTCAAGGTGAGCCGTACTTCGTAGAGACACAAATGGCAAGTGTTAAATCTTTAGTTCGATTTGGGAACCAACAAGTTCACCGAAATTGATTATGATAATACCTCCGTTGAGAGTATTATATTTTGGTATTTTTACCAATTTGTGACTTTTATTTCTTAATTAAAAAGGAAGATTTTTTAAAATTTTTGATTTTTTTTACTAATACTAAAAAGAAAAGGAAAATATTTTTTTACTTTTTATATTTTATGATTTTTTTTTTGGATTTTTAAAACAAGAATGAAACTTTCGAGGGTGAAAGGATCTTCAAACCAAATAAACTAAAAACGAAGGAATCTTAAACACTAGTCCCCGGCAGCGGCGCCAAAAACTTGATGTTGAGTTTTATATACCCAAAATATATATAAAATAAAATACTTCAAAGAGCAATTAAGAAAATTCCCTAAGGAAAATTCACTCTCAAAAATATATATAATATAATATATAATACGTATATTTAACCGGGTAAATATGATCACCCGGGTCGTTTCCCCAACGACTAGTGAAATTGAAACCTCGTTTAAGCTTGAATTCTGATTTGAATGAAGCAAAAATATTTTTGATAATCTAAATCTATTAAATAAAAGCAACAATTAAAATTGAACAATTTAAGGCAATTAAACAATTAAACAAATACGGAAACAATTAAAACATGATGATTAAGCAAATAGACTAGAATTAAACCCTAAGATTGCAAACTAATTTTCTACACCTAAATTAGGATAAAAGAAAATTTTAAGAAAAATAAAAATATTTTTTTAGATTATTTTTGAATTTTTATCAATTAAAAACTATTTAATTCTAATTAAATCCTAAAATTAAAAAAAAAGAAAATAATTTAAATTATATTTTTTCTAGGTAAATTAAGTAAAAAGAAAATTTTAGAAAAAAGAATTACTATTTTTGGATTTTTAGATTAAAAGATATGATTTTTCTAAGATTTAAACTAATTAAAAACTATAAAAATAATAAAACTATTAAAAATGAAATCCTAAAATTTTTATAAAAATTAAACTAATTAATACTTAACTAAGGAATTGACTAAAGACTAATGGTGTTAATCCTTGAAGGACTAACAGTGCAATTACACTAACTGACAAAGGATCAACTAAGTTAACAAGCAAATATCAAAAATTACAAAACCTACCCTGGACCCTAACCCGATTTCAAACTAAGTCCATTTTAGGCTTAAAAATAAGTTGAAAATAAAAAGTGCTTTTCAGCAAAAACTTAAAGAATCAAAATTATAAAATAAGATGGGGAGAACAACTTTTACAAAAGCACTATAGTCTGAAACCCACTAATAAGCTTTTAAACAACTTATTATTAAACTGTTTACAGAAACAAGGGCTTATCCTTGGTTTTCACTTAATAAGCTATAAAAAACTCAAAATAAGCTTAAAGTAAAATCTAAAAGCTGTTCTAAACTCCCTAAGATGTGCTTAAACTAATTGAGAAAAGAAACAAAAGCTGGAAACACTTTTAAGCTATTGAAAATGATTATGAAAATGGCTAACTCAGGAATTAAGCTAAAATGCATAAAATCAAATTAAGCTAAAAGGCTCTAAAAGCAAATCTAGATTATGAGCTTCTGAAAACTTATTAAGCTAATTATAAACTAACTATTTAAGCAATAAAATCTACTACCTTAAGCTAGAATTCAGATTTTAGAAACTAAATATTTAACCTACTGTTTTTGTATTTTTGACTGTTTAAGCTGAATTTTGACAGCAAAATAAGCTAGGACAATAAGCTAGAAAATAAAATGTAAGCCTTAATCTATATTAAGCTATATCTAAACTATAAAATACTAAAAGGTAAGCTATTAAATCCTAACATTGCTGGCTTAATTTGGGGCTTAAGTATCAGCAGTACTGTAGGATCCCGTTAACACTTCATAACATACAATCGATCACGAATCGAACTAGAAATGAGAAAGAGAGTGAGTTGTTTAGAGAGAGAAACTAGAGAGAGAGATGAGAGAAAAGAGATATTAGATTTTAGATAGAATTGAGATAGATATTTTCTTAGTTAGAAAATATCTATATATATACCCCTACACATTTAATGTGACGTGCGGGATATTTAA
>BQNB010013150.1:3762-77772 GCA_026074375.1 Tanacetum coccineum | reverse complement strand
CGATATCATGTTTAGTGTCTGCCTTTGTGCCCGCTTCCAAGAGGTTCCCAAAACCTCTCACCATGAAGCGGTTAAGTGTATCTTCCGATACAATAAAGGCACTATGCACTTAGGATTATGGTATCCTAAGGGGACCGACATAGAAACAGTAGTATATGCTGACTCAGATCATGCGGGAGATTATGTGGACCGAAAGAGCACTAGCGGTATTTGTACATTCGTGGGATGTTGTATGACATCTTGGTTCTCGAAGAAACAAACTGCTCTTGCTATATCCACTACCAAAGCCGAATACGTAAGCGCCAGAAAGGTATGTCAACAAGCAGTATGGATGAAACAAGCTCTTATCGAATACGACGTTCGACACGACGACGTCCCGATCATGTGCGACAATAAATGTGCGATTGACCTTAGCAAAAACCCGGTGAAACATTCTCGAACCAAACACATTGAAATTTGTCACCACTTTCTTCGTGATAATGTCCAGAAAGGACATATCTCAATTAAAAAAGTGCCGTCCGTCGACAACATCGCCGACATTCTTACGAAACCCCTTAAACGTGAATCGTTTAACTATCTACGTCTTGGTTTAGGAATGATGGAACACATTCCATAAATCACATTAGTCCGCTTCTCCTTCTTATGTCTCAATTTTAATCCGTGTTCTATTTTGTGTCGTGATAACTTAAATACTTCATCCGAAGTACCTTCAGCATTTTTAATTCGCGAAATGCAAATTAAAATGTCACTCATCCTTGCAAAAGTTTCATCAAAACTAAGTCCAAAACGCCTCGCTGAGGGCGTCCCCCATATCCCCAGAGGCCCCCAATATATTTAGGACTGCCTGATAAATATGGGACTGCCAACAGCAGACACCATATTTTACACTTAGTCAAATTTTTTTTCCAAAAACAAAACCAAACACACCCTTTATTCTCTGCAAGCGATGAATACGACCAAAACAACCCAAAAACTCAAAATCACCCATTAAAACACTAATTGAAGATAAAATCAACACCTACAATCATTCATAACATCATCAACATCGTCAATTGTAAGTCATTTCATCTATTTTATTTTAATTTGAGTCTAGGGTTCATGATCAACACAAAAATTGAAATTGGGGATTTTTCATTTTTCTTTCAATTTTGTACAATTAAGACTACTAGGATACAATGTATAACTAATATGCTTCCCGTAGACATAGGATTTGCATACATTTGTGAGTTTGTCAAAAATTGATTTCGAACCAAAACCCTAATTTTATTTTCAAATCACTCACGTTAGGAACATAATAAAATTGTTGTTATGCATTGTTAATACAACTTAAAAACGTTTTCAACACATGCATAATGATCTCATAAACAAATTTCGAGATACATAATTCATATGTATTTTTTGACATGTTTGGATGAGCAAAATCAAACTAAGGAGCGTTTGGATTAACTCTTAGGATTTTAAAGTTTAGGTCGAGTTAATCGTTACTCCACATTTGTCACATTTAGGCACACACTAGAAACAATGTGCATAACAAATTACAAGTAAACGGTAATAAAATGTGATTTTACTCTTTTTCTAGGAAATCATGCCTCGTAAGTCATCCGAAGATCACAAAAATACAAGAGCCTATATACCAATAATATCACATGAATACCGTACACCTATAAAAGAAAAACTAAGAAACCTTGAAAGTCGTTGCATTCATGAGGGTCGGGTGGTTTTTGACAACTTTGCGGATCTAAACTATGTTTGGTCTCTGTTCAGCTTTGTCGAATTTGGGTGTCTTCTTGAAATTAATGACCAAATTTGTCCTCGTTTCATTCTTGAGTTTTATAGTCAATATCAAATAAATTATTCCGATGAAGGTGAAATGTTCATCGAATTTGTGATTCAAAATCAATTCTTTTCTTACTCTCTTGAAGAATTTGCTCAAATTCTTAACATACCTTGCGAGGGTGCATGCGTCTTTATTACAAAATGATCACTTGACGAGTTGGCATTGGTGTCCTTTACAGATGGTCAATATCAATCACCATCCTTCTCCTGATGACATCAATTTCGTCTATTCGAATAAGATAGAGAAGTCATGTCTGTTCACAATCCGTCATGAGGAAGAAATTGATGTTCTTGAATATTAAATTCTCACTCGTGAATATGTGCCAACCTTGAAGCCTTTGGAAGAAATTATCCGGGAAAACGTTTTATGTCTGGGGGGTAATCGGTACCATGTTCCCGCTTGTTTTTGTTATATGCTTTATTGTGTTGTACACTTCGAAAAGTTCAACCTTGCCTATTATATGGCAAAACGAATGGATTGAGTCACTAAACAAAAGCGGTTGATCTTACCCTATGGTATGTTATTGACTCGTTTGTTTAAACTCATCATGAATGAAAATCATGATTTGTACAATGGGTCTTATGTCTTTTACGATCGTGTCATGAATCCTCTTGCCGCTCAACAAGAGCGAAAGACTAGAAAGGATCATGGCACGAGAAGAGGTCGTCACTCCACTTCCTCTTCTTCCGCCTTTGACCAACCATCATCCTCTCATCTTGACGATGATGATGATGATGATGATGGAAATGGCGAAGGGACCTCGCGTGCAAGCACTCCTTATCTTATTCGTTATGTCAATTTGTTAACCAATCAAGTTCTCTATTTTTCAAAAACCATAACATTTTACCTAACTTATGAACCTTTACACCCGTCAAACCGAAATCATCAACCGTCAAGTTCAGATTCGATACGAGCAACGTGGTGGAGTAAGGTCAATCAGGAAAGGCCTCAGAAATTTGTGGAGAAATATCAAGAAGTGAGCAATATGGAGATGTGCTTTGTGACACTATTAAATATATTACTTATTACTTCATGATGCTTTAGTACTTAAACCTATATTATTTAGTGATAACTTAGCATGTATTACGGGCAACATAACTTGCCTTAGATGATCTTTTGATTTTATCATCGTAAACACATGTTTTCATGGTACTTGATACACTATAATTACCTCTATGATGATATGCATGCTTATCTATTAGTCAATATGCATATATGTGTTCCTTTAATTGAATTTTGAATGGTTAGTCTTATGAATTTAACTGTTAACCTTTAGATGATTCATGATGAAATAGAATTGATTGCAAAGGGGAAAATAGAAATTTTTTACAGGATATGCAGAAAAACAAAAAAAAACTAGAAAATTTTCCTGTTTTCAGAAAACGGCCCCTATAAACATGGGGCGGCCCCCCTAATTTTTCTAGGTCTAGCCATGTTAGATATGGGACGCCATCTAGAAGTCACGAAATATTTTACCGCTGACATTATGATTTTCTATGTAGTTGAACTATGCTCTCGTTGACCCAGCTAAATCTGCCGGCTTTTTGCTATAAAACTTTGGCATTTGTTTCTTAATTCTCAGCTTTTCTATTTGATCATTTGCTTTCAAATTAATAAGACATCCTTTCTCATTTATTCTTTTCATCTTCTTATTCTTCACACAATTCTGCATGATTCTCACCTAAGCTTCTCTTCTAACCTTACAAGAAATCAAAAACTTAACCATAATCCCTCCTAGACAACTATTTGTCAACATCTCTAGTGATGAAGATGTTACCACCACACCTTCTCCTACAATAACTTTTTCATTTCCAACTCCTCTAAATGCACCTCAAAAAACCACATCCACCAAATCCAAACCTCATCAAGGCCAGAGAACAACTTCTTCTTTTCAATCAAACTTCAAATGTCACCACCCTCTTCACATGAAACCAATTCTCCTATCTTTGAACCCCTTTGCTTTGACAAACATTTGGCTGTTCCTCCTAGACCTCTAAACCTCACCACTTCAAAGTCATCCTTCTTTGGATATCACACTCTCTTTGTCACCAATCACTCCTCTTGATCACATTCATGACACTCCATCACCACCATCTCCACCACAACCTCAACCACCTATCATGGGTCACCCTCTTTACTACAACTACCATGACTCCATAGGTTCAATTGGCATATGTTGCTTTCATAACCCGAACTCTTTTTCTTAACTGTAAGAGATGAGATGACTTCTGTTTGATCTCTTGAGTATTCTTCTCATACTGCATTTACTCACATTTTCCGTCTCCACCTTGAAAGTCTTCAATAAAGTTTTATACTACGTGTCACCCCTAACCTTTTTGCTCAATAAGTTCCACTTCTCTAAGAATCATGAATCATTTAGGACTTATGCAATATTGTCTCTTTTTATCTCATGAAGTATGTAGTGTTTCTTATGGATTAATTATCTTGTATTAGTTCTAGTTTTGTCTTATGTTGTATGAATGTATTACTTGCATTTGCTATTGCATGAGTTTCTTGATGGTTAAATGAAACTCTCTTTTTGGTGACTTAAATCTAAAGTGTTGCTTAAAAGATATTTGTCTTGTACTTGTAATCTCTAAAACTTTGTTGTGTAGCAAAATCATTTTTTGTAAAGATCGATCCCCTGGTGCCCCGAACGAGGGGGGAGCATGCATCAAGGGGGAGTCTTGTATATCGCCTCGATTTCTTTCTTCCTACAATAATTTTATACAAAATGAGTTTATATTTGTCATCATCCATAAGGGGAGATTGTTATAATACAAATAATGTCTAAACCCGTTATTGTATATTTTCTCTGACCTCTCAACGTTTTGATAATAACAATATGTAAAACGATTTCGATAAAATATCATTTATAATTATTAATTGGTAATATTCCATTTCGAATATTAGTAATCACTTAATAGTATGAAACAAGCAACTCACCTGATTAGTGATCAAGGAAATATTTTTTCTTTATCCATTTCTATTTTTACAAAAGAATTTCACAAATAATTTATACAAAATATTTTCTAATAAGAAAAGTTTTATTAAAAACTTAAAATTTGAAATTCAAATCCCCCCCCCCCCCCCAAAAAGAAGTTTCTATACCAGATACAACCTTCCCCACAAAAAGACAAAAAAGGAGTGTGGTCTACTAGTGGGCCCCTTATATATCTTGGGACCGGCGAACCGCCACAGTGACCGTTGGATTTTCCTGCCTATAAATACTGCTCCATTCCTTGCAGAAAATCAGACCTCTTTGCACGAATTTTCTCACACTTCTTTCTCTCTCTAAAAACCTTCTTTCTCTCACTAACATCTCTTGATCTTGTTTCAAGTGATTTAATCTCTTCTTCTCATCTCTTCCCTCTCATTCAAGTGCAAGAGGAAAGAACTGTATTCGCCATAGAACGAAATGTTGATTAGTGAATCTACTCCTTCTTTTCTTCTAAGTATCAAATCTCTATTGTAATTATCTTGTGTATTTGTGTGATTCGGATATTGTGTAATCGATATAGTGTACTAGATCTTGTGATCGTGTAGTGATTGTGAAGTGGTAGATTGATCTAGCTAAGATTGTAGGACTCGACATTTAGATTAGTGTCGGAAATACAGTAAGCGACGTTGTAAACGGTTTTCTCCGCCTGAAGAGGCTTGTTTGTGAATAGTGAAATCTTGAGTATCATACTCGGGGTTAGGGGTAGTAGGGCGAAGAAGAGCTTCGTTGCCTAAACCTACTATTAAATCTTGGGTTGTCATGGTTGATTGTTCCTTCTATATCTTTTTTTATATTTTCTTTGATTGTTATTTACTATTAGTTTAGATATTTACTTGGTTGATTCATATTGTTGGATGGTTAAACATGCTACTCGAATCTAAGTATTTTGAAAGCAAGTTTTAAAACGAAAACGAAACGTGTAAATATTCAAACCCCCTTCTAGGTTTCACAAACCATAAGACGCGAAACGTTGTAATATTATTCAATAATATAATAATAATAATTATAATAATAATAATTTATTATATATTAATTATATTTTGTATTTATTTATTTTATATTTTATGTTATTAATTATCGTATTATTATTTATTTTTTTAATTATAATTTTATCATTTATTTTTTATAATTTATTATTTTTTATTATTGTTATTACTATTTTATTTTATTTTATACTTATGATTTAGTATTATTTATAGATTATATTATTTTTATTATTATTATTTTTTCGATATTAATATTGTTAATTTATAGATAATTATTACTTTTTTATTATTTATTATTAGTTAATAATATTGATATAGTTATTATTATTATTATTATTATTATTATTATTATTATTATTATTAAATTTCTTTTAATTTTTTTAAAGTGCATTACGTTGAGGTTTAACCAAACACAGTAACACAATACATCAATTACAATTCAACACATTACAATTTTAACACATTCCAACTCTTTGAATTACAATTCATTAAAATTACAATTTCTTGAACATATTACAATTCTTTTCAAAACATACTGCGAACCAAACGCACCCTAAGTGAAATGTTTTGCAAAGTCTTGTAATAAATTTGTATATAAGATTTAAGTTCAATTGTATATTTATTAAGATACGAAGGACCAATTTTTACCTTTCATTTTAGTTTGATCAAATGGATGAGATTAAACCCAACATTTTAACAAACCAATTTTCATCTTTTTTTTTTCAAATATTAACATCTCTTAAATCGTTAATCGTTAAGCGAAAAAACATATATCATCACGACGAGCATGTAATTATCTTTTTATAGATGAGCAATTTAATATACTTTCGACAATTTTTTTTTTGTTTTTTTTCACCTTTTTTACGTTTTTTCGTCTTTATTTTTCTTTTTTCATCGTTGTTGAAACATGCATGAGAAATCACATATGAGTAAATATTAATTTGCATATGGTAATAAAATCACATGTGATTTTTCCCATAGGTGATTTCAATCACATGTGATTTTTTACCAACTGTGATTTTTCACTTGTGATTATAGAAGTTTTATAATCTATAAAATCATATATGCTTTTATTAGAATATTCAAATTACCGTTTAATCATATGTGATTTCTCATGCAAGTTTCAACAACAAAGGGGAAAAAACATAAAAAACGTAAAAAACGAAGAAAAAAAAGTTTGGCGAAAGTATATTAAAGTGGCCGTCTATAGAAAGATAATTAAATGCTTGTGGTGACGGTATAATTTGTTTTGTTTATCGATTAACGGTTCATGAGATATTAATTATAAAATACATGTGAAATATTAAAATGTTTTTATATAACTCAATTGATTTTTTTTTGATGAGGAATGAGTCCATGTTCACCAATAAATGTTTAGTATACAAAATAACTCTACTTTTTAATATATTAATTTTGTTTTACTTAATCCGCTGCTTGAATTTTATTCTTTAATAGAAATTACTAGAGACAATGATCAAAATATCTTTTTAAAATTATGGGCATTAAAAATAACATTTAAACTCTCACTCGAGTCATTTGCCTCAATTCTCTTCATTCCATGTGAAGGAGAATGTTCTTATTTTGAAGATTCATCTCTCGACTCATTGAGAATCAATCAAGAATTAAACACACCTTACCAAACATACACTCCAACACCAAATGAAATTATTCAATCAATCACAACAACTAGACAAACCATATTCCCAAACAAAAATCTCAAAGAAGAGCTTCATCATGACATTAGATATTGGAATGAAATCATTTAAGATAATGTCTTTGGCACTCAAAATGACTCAAACTTTCTTCCTGCATCATCATGTAACATGATGTATTGCATTCAAACATGTACTCCCTTTAACTTTGCTTATTTCCTAACCATATGGAATGATTCTAAATCGTCTATATGATCACCTCATCAAAATTAATCCTTATTTACAACAATCAAAATATATATCATATTGGCCATCCATGAAACCTTGGATTCATCCCACTCATCTTTAAGCAATTATCTCCATATCCTTTGAAGAAGTTTCAAGTAATGACTCGAATTCCATTTAAGATATTTCTATTAAGTATTATTGCTAGACATACGTACTATTATTATTATTGCTATGTAATAACCTCTATCTCAATTATTCTAGTACGTGTATAACTTGTCTTTATCACTATTATTTCATGCTTGCTATATGACACTTTATGGACATTTATGTCATTTCTATGTTTCTACTTGACCCCATTGCATGAGTTTCTCTTCTCTTTTAGCTAGATTATATGATTATTGAAGAGATGGAAATGCCACAATCATCCTTCCAACCTACTTAGGTTATTCTGAAAAACGATTAACTTTTGGAAAATTTTGTAAGCCTTTAGAGAACGGCCCCAAAAAATGAAGGGCGCCCCCTAATATATATGGGACCGCCATCAGGGGAACCACGAAATTTTCATGTCTCCTCTTTTTCTGCAACTTTGGCCCTATTCTCCTTAGGTCCAGACATTCTTTCCTTTTAAACAAAACACTTCTTAGAATCTTCATTCTCCAATACTATGCCTTTCCTAAAATTCCTCTATATATGAACATCATTCTTCTCCATCTCAGTCACCTCTTCACTTCTAAATCTTTCACATCTCTTCAAGTTCTCAATGTCATCCTCTAGCAAATCCCCTCGTGACTACTCACAAAAATACCAAAGGGCCATTCTCGAACCTTAAAGACAAAGTCATGGTCTTCCTCCTTCACCACCTTCTCCTCCACCAAATAGGACTACTCCCACCTCTCCTATCTCAAATAACTCCCTCTTCACCTCTACAAAACTCAACTTAAAACCTAAATGAAATTCATCACCTATCATATATCCCTCCACCTTCTTTAGATCAAGTAAACTTTCATTCGGAATTTTATCATTGTTGCTTGGATACCCAAAATCTATTTGATACATTAAAAGATGACCTTAATCGTATCAAATCTCTCATCATTGGTCCTTCCACTCAATTTCCATCCTTAATAACAACCTCCTCACCATAATTGAGCACTCTCGAAAGCTTAAGTTCACCTAATAATAAACAACCCATCTTTTGATTATGGCATCTTCTATACTTCAAGAATCCACGAATGTAGATCTATGCCTTAGTATGTTTTTATGTCGTATGAATGTATTACTTGCATTTGCTATAGTATGAGTTTCTTAACTGTTAAATGAAACTTCCTTTTGGGTGACTTGAATTTAATGTTATGTTTAAAAGATATTTGTCTTGCACTTGTACCTCTAACTTTGTTTTGTAACAAACAAATTTTCATAAGATCGATCCCTTGGTGCTCCGAACGAGGAGGAGCATACATCAAGGGGGAGTCTTGATATCGTCGATTTCTTTCTTCCTACAACTACTCGACGATTATCCTTTTTGGATTCGACAAAAAGGGGGAGAAATGGAACAAAACTCATTAATAATATGTAACTATTATTTTTGTACAAAATGAGTTTATATTTTGTCATCATCAAAAAGGGGGAGATTGTTCATACAAATAATGTCTAAAAACGTTATTTATATTTGTCGATCTCTCAACGTTTTGATAATAACAAAATGTAAAAACGTTTATGATAAAATTAAACGTTTATAAATTATTAATCGCAAAATTCCATTTCTAAGATTAGTAATCACTTAAGGTATGAACAAACAAATCATTAAGCATGATTAGTGATCAAGAAAATACTTTTCTCTTATCCATTACATTTTAACAAAAGAATTTTACAAAATTAATTATACAAAATATTTTCTAATTAAAAGAAAAGTTTTATAAAAAAAAATTAAAATTTAAAATTCAAATTTCCCCCCAAAACAGAAGCTTCCATACCAGATACAACCTTCCCTACAAAAAGACAAAAAAGGGAGCGTAGTCTACTGGGCGCCCCCTTTATAGGCCTGGCGGCCCCCTTATATATCTGGGACCTCCGAGACCTCCCCTAGTGTATAACACCTCGTGTTTTAGGACAATGTACGACGTTAATAAAGTCACCAATTATTTTTAGTATTGTACGCGTTTGCTCTTAAACCGTAAACGTTAAGTTAAATCGCGTAAACTAAAAATGATCATTCAATGTAAACGGGCATTAAACAATTAAATGTTTACATCAAACAAGTGTTATATGATTATTTAGAGGATAATTAATAACTTTGTTCATCTTATTTTTATTGGCTACGTAAAATGCTTACGTTTCGCGATAAAACGCGTTTCGGCATTCCCGGAAGCACCAAAACCTAACTACGCTTAAACGAATACCCACGATTATACCCAATACCCAAAATAATCAATATAACATCACATGGGAGCCTATGTGGCCGAAATTTTCAAGATAGGACCAAGAGATATCAACTTGCCCTAAATATCTAGATATTATAAATATCTAGATATTATAGGGAACCATTTCACTTACACATGGTTAGAACTAACCATGGTTAGTTAATTTGATATTTTCATTATAAATAGACAAGCATCACTCTTTCTTTCAAAACAACTTAGCAAAATCACAAAAACTCTTTCTCTCATTCTCTTCAAAACCCACGGCTCAAAACCCTTAGAAAACACAATCCATAGCTTGATTTTCTTTCACCATATTAGTGTTTACATATCATACTTAAGGTATTCTAAGAAGAATTCAAGGGTTGGTTAAGCTTTGAAAGGGTTTTAACAAGTTATTGCAAGATTAGGGTTTCAAACCTAATCTAGGGTTTATAAGCTTGTAAGCTTTGGTTTTGAATCTAAACACGGGTTTAGCATTCATTTCTCTTCTCATAATCATCCATATGTCATTCCTAATTCTCATTTACTTTTATTTATATGATTTTATGTGTTCATATGTTATATTATGGCTAAATCACCACTAAGGACTTTTTAATATGTAAAATGAGTTTTCACTATATTGTTTATAATAATTTTTATGTTTTTTGCACTTATTCTTATGTCATTTGTATTATATCATGGAAAATGAACGTAAAATTGTTAACATTATGGTTATAGTGCAAATTAGGGTTTCTAAAAGTTTTCTTATTAAGTTAGATGTGAAAGTATTGCAAGGACTTGTGCTATTGATACTATGGACTCTCATGAACAAAACATGACCTAATGGCCGAAATTATATAGACATAGATGTAAGGGTTCTAAAGATTTTATAACAAAGTGGTAAAGCTAAAAAGTCCTAAAAACAAGTTTTAAACACATTTTTGAAAATAATATCTTAGGGGCTATTTTGTAATTCAAATTTACATATATTTTTTATGATTTTATAAAATACTACATGTCACATGGTTCGGGGGTAATAATAGATCTCGAAATCCACATTTATTAATAGAAGAAGATTCGCTAATTTACAAGTTTACGATATGTTAATACTTTTTAAAACAAATTTTATAAAAAGTCTATCATTACTGAAACTTATACTTTATAGAACATCAATAAATATGATAAAACTTTAATTTCGAGAACAGTGTTCGCAAGAATCACTAAAACGAGCTATAAACATATAAGATTCGGCTAAAACGGGTTTTCGTTAATTAAAGTATATATGATTTTATATAGCTGTTATGAACAGTAAAAACACTATTCATCACAGAATCTCAAAAACTTAAAAATGTGATTTTATGATCACTCGTCTTAATACGAAAGCGTGGGCGTAAGAAACGCGAGCAACGGACTTAAAACGACAAAACTAGGTCATTTTTACAAAAAGTATATTTATAAACGTTTTCACTTTATAAATATTATTTTACCAAAATGATTAGTCGGTGATTATGCTATATAGAATATTACGTGGTTATCAAAGTGCTATAATACTAGGGAGTTTCATAATGAGGCCTCTTCGGATGGCGTATCGACGAGTTGTTGGATTTACGATTTAAAGTGTCCTAACTCCTCGTACGTCATGTCATGACCTCTTTAATTATGATAGCCCGAACGATAGTATGATGTAACAACTATAAGATTATATTCAATGTTATTAATTAAAGTACTCGGTACTTATACGACCTATATTGAATTAGGTTGCATTCGGGAATAATCGTGAAGCATTCCCACACTTGATATAAATTATCAGATCACTCACTTGAGGTGAGTTCATAGCCCCACATTTTTACAATTATATAAATGATTTATATCTTTGGGGTGATAACATGCTTGTTTTACAAATTGACGCAGGGGATATTTTGCATTGATTACATGTTTGACTAAGTAGCGGATATCCAAGTTAAGCCCATTATCATGAGCTGTCAATTACATAGATTAGTTGGGATATTTACATTATGTTGAGGCACGATTTGTTATTTATAGATCTATTTGGAAACGGACTCCCCGTCGGGTGACTGTATCATCGGGAAAGAACGTTATAGCATGTCGAATCAAGGATGTTTGGTTAGAAACATCATTTCGGGCTAAGTAGCAATATTTTCGCGAAACAAGACTGTCGAGCTTCAGTGTCATGTGCTTAGTTTGTAATGTAATCTGTTTGTGATTGTTTGCATATGTTGTAACATCACGGAAAGTCTTGCGGTCCTGCATAATTTAAATACATAAACCTATGAATTCACCAACATTTTTGTTGACGTTTTAAGCAATGTTTTTAGGAGGTCAATAGCTCGAGGTGCCATGATGCATTGGGTTACGTATGGATTGCACGCTTAAAGACTTTTTATATCATATTTTGGGAATCTATGTCTCCTTTTGTAATATTAAACAAGGAAACAAGTGAAGCTTTAAGCTTTTGTAATTGTCTTTTAATTAAAATCCAATGTATCAATTTAAACGACTTTTTGTGTCGTTCTTATATATATCTTGTGCTGTTGATCTTGAAGTAACACGCCCCGGATCCTTATTCCGCTGCGACCCATTTTGGGAGTGTTACAGATTGGTATCAAGAGCCAAGGTTATAGAGAACCAGGTCAAAATGTTTTTGCTGGACTATAACCGTTTTCAAACATTGCATTCATAAAAAGGGTTTTGTATTGGACAACTATTTGTTGCATTAGTGGGACTAGAGTCATTCATATTTATATACGTGGTTATAATATATTACGTATATTACAATAAGAGCCTTATATAATATACTCTTATAAGTTATTTCTTCTGGTCACAGTGCGATGTGATCTTATTTTATTTATGATGCATATGTTATGTTACGTTATGATTGTATTGAAATCTAACGGGTATTGTATTTTCTTGTGATTTAAGAAAATGGCACCAAGAGGAAGGCCCACGAGGTTAAACCCAGTTACACCAACACCAGCCCCAAATGCACCAACAACCACAACTGTTACTGAGGCACAACTTCAGGCCTTAATTATCTAGGGAGTTCTGATGCAATGGCTGAGAGAAGCAGCAGGGTTAGGAATGGCTACAATAGCAATGGTTCAGGACCAAGGCCAACACAAGCTACTCGCGAATGCTCTTACTCTGAATTCTTAAAATGCAAACCTTTGGACTCAAAGGCACTGAGGGAGTCGTCAGACTCACTCGATGGTTTGAGGAAATGGAGTCTGTTTTTAGCATTAGCAATTGCACAGCAACCAGTCAAGTCAAATTTGCGACTTGCACTCTGCAAGACGATGCTCTTACATAGTGGAATTCCCATGTTAAGACCACCACTCCAGAAGTAGCTCATGCCATGCCATGGGCAGCATTGAAGAAAATAATGACTGATAAATACTGCCCGAGGGGTGAGATCAAGAAGATTGAAACTGAAATGTGGAACCTTAAGGTTAAGGGCACCGATGTGGTGGCCTATAATCGACGATTTCAGCAACTAGCCTTGATGTGTTCCAGAATGTTCCCAGAGAGGTATGACAATTGAAAAGTATATCGGTGGCTTGCCCGATATGATACTTGGCAGTGTAAAGGCATCAAAGCCGAAGACCATACAAGAAATTATTAAGTTTACAACTGAGTTGATGGACGATAAGACCCATGCCTATGCTGAACGTCAAGCAGAAATGAAAAGAAATTATGATGATCTTCCCCAGAACAATCAAAACCAACAACAGCAGAATAGGAGGCAGAACACAGGCCAGACCTATACTGCAGGCAATAGTGATAGGAAGCCATACGAAGGGTCTAAGCCTCTATGTTCCAAGTGTAACTACAATCATGAAGGTCCTTGCCTACCTAGGTGCACTAACTGCAAAAGGATTGGCCATGCGACCAAGGACTGTAGAATCCAGCCTGCCAATAACAACAACAACAATAATCAGAAGGGCAATGGTTACTTTGAGTGCGGAGCTCAAGGCTACTTTAGAAGAAACTGCCCAAGACTGAACAACAATGACCGTGGTAATCAAGCTGGGAATAACCGGGCTCCAGCGAAGGTGTATGTGGTCAGAAATGCGGGGGCAAACCCAGAAAACGTCGCTGCGGGTACGTTCCTTCTAAAAAACCACTATGCTTCTGTCTTATTTGATACTGGTGCCGATAGAAGCTTTGTGTCTACTGTGTTTAGCTCCCATATTGATATCACACCAACTGAATTAGATCACTATTATGACGTTGAACTAGCTGACGGGAGAATAATTGGGTTAAGCACTATTCTTAGGGGTTGTACATTAAATTTCCTAAACCACCCATTCAATATAGATTTAATGCCCGTAGAACTCGGTAGTTTCGATGCAATAATCGGTATGGATTGGTTGGCGGAGTACCAGGCAGTCATTGTGTGTGCCGAGAAGATTGTCCGCATTCCCTGGGAAAATGAAACCTTAATCATACATGGTGACGGGAGTAATCAGGGAAATGCGACACGATTAAATATCATTTCGTGCACTAAAACGCAGAAGTACATGCAAAAAGGATTTCCTATCTTTTTGGCACATGTCACTGCAAAGGAGATTGAAGACAAGTCGGAGAAGAAGCGACTTGAGGACGTTCCAATAGTTCGAGACTTTCCTGAAGTATTTCCTGAGGACTTGCCGGGTCTTCCTCCGACTCGACAAGTGGAATTTCAAATCGATCTGGTACCTGGTGCCGCACCCGTAGCACGGGCACCTTATCGATTGGCGCCTTCCGAAATGAAAGAGTTGTCGGAGCAACTGAAGGAGCTGTCCGACAAGGGCTTTATAAGACCCAGTTCCTCACCCTGGGGAGCTCCGGTCTTGTTTGTCAAGAAGAAAGACGGATCATTCCGGATGTGCATTGACTATCGGGAATTAAACAAACTGACGGTGAAGAACCGTTATCCGCTACCAAGAATTGATGACTTATTTGATCAGCTTCAAGGGTCGAGTATCTACTCGAAGATCGACCTAAGGTCAGGTTATCACCAACTGAAGGTTCGAGAAGAAGACATTTCGAAGACTGCTTTCAGAACTCGTTACGGCCATTATGAATTTCAAGTTATGCCGTTTGGTTTGACGAACGCACCTGCCGTATTCATGGACCTTATGAATCGGGTGTGCAAACCATATCTGGATAAATTTGTGATTGTCTTTATTGATGATATTCTGATATATTCGAAGAACAAGCAAGAACACGAAGAGCACCTTAAGCTAATCTTAGAGTTACTTAAGAAAGAGGAGTTGTATGCCAAATTTTCCAAGTGTGAATTTTGGATTCCCAAAGTACAGTTCCTCGGTCACGTGATTGATAGTAAAGGCATTCATGTGGATCCAGCCAAGATTGAATCCGTTAAAGATTGGGCATCTCCTAAGTCACCAACGGAGATTCGTCAATTTTTAGGTCTTGCTGGGTATTATCGAAGATTCATTGAAGGGTTTTCAAAGATCGCCAAACCAATGACTAAGCTTACTCAAAAGAAGGTCAAGTTTGTTTGGGGCGATAAACAAGAAGCAGCTTTTCAACTGTTGAAGCAGAAGTTGTGCAGTGCACCAATCCTTGCCTTACCTGAGGGAAGCGAAGATTTCATCGCATACTACGACGCTTCAAAGAAGGGTTTGGGCGCTGTGTTGATGCAAAGAGAAAAGGTGATTTCTTATGCATCACGCCAGTTAAAAATTCATGAGAAGAACTATACGACTCATGATTTGGAACTTGGAGCAGTAGTGTTCGCTCTCAAGATTTGGAGGCACTATCTATACGGAACCAAGTGTACAGTGTTCACTGATCATAAGAGCTTACAACACATTCTTGATCAGAAGGAACTAAACATGAGACAACGCCGATGGTTAGAGTTGCTTAGTGATTACGATTGCGATATTCGTTATCACCCGGGGAAAGCCAATGTCGTTGCTGATGCTTTGAGCAGGAAAGAACGAGAACCACCGTTAAGAGTTCGAGCCTTAGTTATGACTATTAGTTTGGATCTTCCCAAACAAATCTTGAAGGCTCAGACTGAAGCACGGAAACCAGAGAACATCAAGAATGAAGATGTTGGAGGAATGTTGGTTGAAAACGCTAAATATCCAGAGGCGATTAGGACAGAAAAGTTGGAACCCCGTACGGATGGAACCCTATGCCTCAATGGCAGGAGTTGGCTACCTTGTTATGGCGATTTACGGACGGTGATCATGCACGAGTCCCACAAATCAAAATACTCTATACATCCGGGTTCTGACAAGATGTACCAAGATATGAAGAAGCTATATTGGTGGCCCAATATGAAAGCCGACATCGCCACCTATGTTAGCAAGTGTTTGACCTATGCTAAGGTCAAGGCTGAACATCAAAGGCCATCAGGATTGTTGAATACAACCCAAGATACCTGAATGGAAGTGGGACAACGTTACTATGGATTTTGTTACTAAGCTTCCTAAGTCGTCGCAAGGCTACGACACCATTTGGGTGATTGTTGACTGACTCACTAAGTCTGCGATCTTCACACCGATGAGAGAGACTGATCCTTTGGATAAACTTGCAAGAATGTACCTAAAGGAGGTGGTCACGAGACATGGAATACCTGTCTCAATCATTTGTGATCGTGACCCGAGATTCGCATCCAATTTCTAGAGGTCACTTCAGAATGCTTTGGGTACTAATTTGGATATGAGTACTGCGTACCATCCACAAACAGACGGACAAAGCGAGAGGACCATTCAAACTCTCGAGGATATGCTGCGTGCTTGTGCGATCGATTTTGGAAAAGGTTGGGTTAACCATTTGCCATTAGTCGAGTTTTCATACAACAATAGCTACCACGCTAGCATCAAGGCCGCACCATTCGAAGCACTTTATGGTCGAAAGTGTTGTTCACCTGCTTGTTGGACTGAAGTTAGAAAAGCTCAAATCCTCGGTCCAGAAATAATTCAAGAGACCACTGAGAAAATAATCCAGATCAAGCAAAGGATGCAAGCCGTTCGTGATCTACAGAAGAGTTACGCCGGTCTAAAGCGTAAACCAATGGAATTCCAAGTCGGGATAAAGTTTCGCCTTGGAAAGGGGTCGTACGTTTTGGCAAACGGGGGAAGTTAAACCCTAGGTATGTTGGACCTTTCAAGGTGTTAGAAAAGGTTGGAAAGGTTGCTTACAAGCTCGAGCTTCCTGAAAGAACTGAGCAGAGTTCATAATACATTCCATGTGTCCAACCTGAAAAAGTGTCTTGCCGACGAACCATTAGCCATTCCGTTGGATGGACTTCATCTTGATGACAAGCTTCATTTTGTTGAGGAACCATTAGAAATAGTGGGCCGTGAAGTTAAACGGTTGAAGCAAAGTCGGATCCCATTAGTCAAAGTTCAATGGAACTCCAAGAGAGGTCATGAGTTCACGTGGGAACGTGAAGACCATTTCAAGAAGAAATATCCACACATCTTCACCAAGACCACACCGTCGTCAAGTGCTGCATCGTGAGCCTTAAGAACAAGGCTCGTTTAACGGGGGAAGTCTATAACACCCTATGTTTTTGGGTCATTGACGACGTCGATAAATCTATTATGTATCTTTTGTATTGTACGCGTTTGTCTTAAATCATAAACGTTAAGCTAAATCGCGTAGGCTAAAAATTAGCGTTCAATGTAAACGGGCATCAAACAATTAAGCGTTTACATCAATCAAGTATTGAATAATTATTTTGAGAATAATTATTGTCATTGTTCATTCATTTTTATTGGTTACGTAAATTTAATACGTTTCGCGACAAAGTACGTTTAAGCATACCCGGAACCACAAAAATAATTCTACGCTTCAACAAATACCTACGATTGTACCCAATACCTAAAGTTTTATTAAAATTTACCCAAGATAATATTATCTTACACTTTGTACATTGGAAAATAAAACATTTCACAAATGCTTTCAAGTAAACATCTTTTATTTAAAAGCTACAACAAGTAACATGTATAAAATTATACTAGATATTTTGTAAATGATCAAAATCCATCTAGAAGCCCCCCCTCCATTTCAACGGCATAACAACAACTAGGAGACATATAGCACACATTTTACATACAACTTGGTCTATGTACATCCTACTTCATTAAACCTAGCCCATATCTTGTTTCTTTGACCAAAGACCATGACCAAGACCCCTTAAAACCCTCATTATGCCTCTTTGACCACCATTGCACCTTTATTGACTAGGATTCCATATATAAACTAGTATGTAGAGATATAAACACATGCATATGCTAAACACTTAAGCAAAAACTCAAAAATCACTCCTTTTGGCCCTCTTTAGGCCACGGCTCAACCCCCCCCCCCCTATAAACAATCCATACAAAATTTTATACAACCTATATACATCATTTCTAAGATATTCTAAGGTGTTTCCAAGCATTGGATTACCTTTTTCAAGTATTTATCAAGAAAAGTGAAACTAGGGTTTTATCTTGGAAAGCTAGGGTTTTTATTGTGCAAGCTTTGATCTTTGGTCTAAACTCGGGTTTAGCACTTATTTTTCATCACATTCATCCTTCCTAAGGTCTTCTAAATACCTTTATACTTTTTATTTTATGATTTTATGTGTTAACATGTTCCTTATAGTTAAATCACCATATAGGACCTTTAAATATGTACAAAGAGTTTTTACTTATTTTTATGAATTCATAGACTTTTTCTTATGTCATGTTGCTATATATATCATGGAATAATAGGTGTATAAGTATGTTAACATGTCATCTAAGTATAAACATGTTTATGTATAAATTAGGGATTATAAAGTTATTTAACATGTTACAAGTAAAAGTAATATAAATGACTTGTAAATCTTGGACAAATGGAAAATATATAGACTAATGGGCATTAGTATAAGTATCATATATGTCAAAATAGTTATAGGGAATCTTATAATAAATTACTAAGTTTAAAAGTATAATAAAACAAGTTTTTATTTATAAATGAATACACTTGGATAATAAAAGGGTGTTTTAATTTCGACATCATACAGTAGGCATAACCTTTTTATAAAAATAATACGCCTCCCGACGATTCCGAAAAGGTAAGAAACTTGTCGAACGGATAAATAACGAAAAAGTTACGATAAAAACGAGTTATACGTTAATTAAAAAGGGTTTATAAAATAACTTTCATAAAAACTATATAAAACAGCTAGTTTAGTATTTTTAACAAATAATACATATTTTTAGGATTCCAAAATGATAAGAATCATGATTTTTCAATTAATAATGAAGAAGTTATGAATTTCGCGAGTATTCGATAGTTAAAAGTTTATAAAAATAATTTTATAAACTATGAACAGTAAAACACTATTCATGACAGAAAGTTATATTTTTGTAAACCTCATAAATTGATAGAATTTTCATTAACGAGAACGTGCTCGAAAGAATCACTAAAAACGGAGCTATAACGAATAAAATATGACGTTTACGGGTTTTACGATAACTAAAACTATAAAAATAAATTTATAACTGATGTGAACAGTAAAAAGTACTGTTCACCAGAGGGTCAAAAATATGAAAATGTCAAATTATGATAACTCGTCCTAATACGAAAGCGTGGGCATAAGAAACGTCAAAATCGGGCTTAAAACGCAAAAGTTATGCTATATTTACTACAACGATAATTATAAACGTTTTTACTTATTAAACGTAATTTTACCAAAACCATTAGTTGGTGATTGAGCTATATAGAATTATATGTGGTTATCAAAGTACTATATTACTAGGGAGTTTCATAATGAGGCCTCTTCGGGGTGGCGTATCGACGAGTTGCTGGATTTACGATTTAAAGTGTCCTAGCTCCTCATACGTTCACTACATGACCTCTTAATTATGATAGCCCGAACGATAGTATGATGTAACTAACATAGACCTGTATATGATGTTAGTTAATCGAAGTACATGGTACTTATACGACCTTAATTTAAATAGGTTGCATCTGACGATTTGCGTGACGCATTATCTGTGATATTTGGATTATCAGAACTCAAGGTGAGTTCATAGCCCCACATTTTTACGATTTCAATGATTTATAACTATGGGGTGGAAACATGCTTTGTTTTATAAATTGGACGCAAGTGGATATTTTATATTGATTACATGTTTGCCTAAGTAGCGATAACCCAAGTTGAGCCCCTTTATCAGAACTAGTACTATTCATAGATGTAGTTGATAATTACACTATGCGAGCGCGATGTTATGAATAGATCTATTTTGGGAAACGACCACACCGTTCGGAAAGTTGACTAGTCAATCACCGGAACGAACGTACGCATGTCGAATTTGGGGATGTTTTCGGGTTGAACATCTAATCGGGCAGAAATTGCAATATATATTATTATTGCAAGAAAGATCGTCGAGCTTCAGTGTCATGAGCTTAGGAAAATGTAATCTGGTTTTGTGATGTCTGCATGTGTTGCATTATCACGGGAAAAGTCTTGCGGTCCTGCATATTATGATTTATCAAACCTATGAATTCACCAACATTATTGTTGACGTTTTAAAGCAATATTTTTCAGGAGATCAGTAGGCACAAGATGCCAAGGATACATTGGTGATTTTGTTTTGGGATGTCATGCTAAAGATATGGTTGTATTATGTTTTGGGAAACTCATGTATTGTGAACCAGTATCTTTGTAATAATAATAAGGAACAAGTTAAAGCTTCGGGCTGTTTGTATCAAATATTTGTTAAATCCAATGTATCAGTTTTTAAACGCCTTTTTGGTCGTTCTATATATATCTTGTGTTATTGATCTATGATATAACACGCCCCGGACCCTTATTCCGCTGCGACCCAATTTGGAGGTGTTACACCAAGCCAGTCGTGATCCGACATGGTATAAGTTCGTTAGTTTGATCTCGAACTAGAAAGAGCTAATCATCCGAACGGGGGTTGTCAATCCCCAATATATCTATTTTATAACATTCGCGCTTACCCTCCGAGTAATTAACAGTTCATGCAACCTAAGCTAATCCGTAATAATTCGAGTAAAAGTAAATTTGTTGCGTCCATGAGTAAAAGCAAGTATTGTATCTCACTGTGAGATATGAAAATGAGTTTGTAATCAATCATGTAATGAGTTTGTAAACGTTCGTGTATCCGAGTATATAAATAAGTTACGAAATCAAGTATGTAGAAGAGTATGTAAAAGTGATTGTAAATGGATTTGTAAACAAGTTGTAACGAGCATGTATTCTCCTCTGAGATTTGTAAAGTAATGTAAAACAAATAAAAGAGGGGCTATAAATTCACCTCTAGTGAAAGTAGTGATTATCGCAAAATCAACAAAGTAATCGTCGCAAACGATCCGAAATGCAACCTAATTAATTTTAGGTCGTATAAGTATAATGTATAAATACAATGTCGTAAGTTATAGAGTTACACCACCACCTAATAGCTTTTGTTTGATTTGAAAAGTCAAAACAATGTTTAAATCGTATTTGTTAAATAAATGTCTACGTATATAAGTATCCGTAAAATAAACTATTATCCTTGCCCAACAATTGATTATTTGTTAATAATATATGATTTAATATTTTTATTGATTATATAATGGTATTATATAATTAGTTTAATTGGTTTATAAAATAATATTTATAAAGTTAAAAACGTATATAAATATTATATAAATGATACGACAATATTTTTAAAGTTTTTATAGCCCAAACGGACTCGAAAATACTCGTAAACCACGTTCATTTTCTCATCAGAATGTTATATTTTTATAAAAATCACAGAAAATTATTTATAAAAATTAATTAGTTTTTGTAATTTCTATTTATCTGAAATCTTTAAAAACTCGTAACTTGTTCATTTTAACTCCGTTTCGCGTGTTCTTTATATGTATGAAATCGTGACGAATAATCTATTCAAATAAAATGTTCACTGTTTTTATAAAATTCTGAGTCAAACACAGTAAATCAAAACAGTTTATAAAAATATTTTTATAACTTTAAATCTCGTAAAACTCATAACTCATTCGTTTTAATTCCGTTTTTCGAGTTTCTTATATGCTTGGAATCCTTATGACATGTACTATCATCATAAAATATTTGTACATTTTTCTCAGATCTGAACAGTAGCTATTTTTATAAAATAACTTTTATAAAAACACTTTTATATAATTAATTATTGTAACCTTGTAAATGTCATAACTTTTTCGTTATAGCTTAGTTTTTTGAGTTCTTTATATGCTTACGATCCTCATAATATGTACTATTTTAATAAAATGTTTCCAAATTTTATAAAATTTCGAATCCAAACAGAATACTTAAAACAGTTTGCATATATATAAAAAATGTATAAATTAGTTTTTATAAATCATGACTTGATTAAATTGTACAAGTCCTCCAAGTTAATTTATACCACATCTTTGGTACATTTTAGGTGCTCAAATATATGTCCATAAATTTGTGTCTAAAAGTCCAAGTACAATGTCTTCCATAATTATTTATTTATATACTTTATATAAATAAATTGTAATAATAATTAATCTATAAACTTTATAAACTAACTAACACTTGTATAACATCAAATAAAACATGTCTTTGTATTTTAACATATTTTATCATCTTCTCATCTTGAATTTGAATTTGTTCATGAATCATTTTATTTTATAAACTTTATAAAATAATTAGTGGTGATGTAACTAAATAGTACATATGAAAGTATATATGAATGAAATAATCAAATGAAAGTATAGAGATTAATATGGACCTTGTGTACGCGTATGGAGATGAAAACCCTAACCAAACCCTAATTTTTCTTCAACCCGAAATTCTTTTATAAACCCTTGATTAACAAACCCTAACTCTTGATACACTTTTGAAATATCTTAGATTATAAAACCTATGATACTTGTATGCTTATACCTTTGTTAAAATCGAAACTATGGTAAACCCTAGAATAAAATTTTGAGCCGTGGGTTAAATAGAAGGAACAAGAGAGAATTTGGAGTGTTTACTTGCAAATGAAAAGGTAGATAAGTCTTGTATTATGCCTCTATATATAGTGGGAGTATTAGGCTAATACCATTTGCAAAACAAGAATGCAAAGGATGGTTTAGTGGTAATGGTACACTAGTATAAGAGAAAAGGACCAAGATTAGACAATTACTAGAGAAATGTGTTTAAGGTACCCTTTGTGTAAGGTTACAACTAGGAAGTGACACTAGTGGGTTCTAATGGTTTAATTTATTGTGTATATGCTTTGTATAACCGGCCACATGGTTATAGAAGTGAAAAATAGTTTAATTTTTGGGTATTGGGTATAATAGTGGGTATTTGTTTGAGTATAAATATGTATAGGTACTTTCGGGTATGCCTAAATGTATTTTATTGCGAAACGTAAACGTGTTACGTAACCGATAAAAATAAATAATGAAAAGTTATAAATTATCCTCGTAATAATTATATAACACTTGCTTGACGTAAACTTTTACTTGTTTGATGCACGTTTACGTTGAATGTTGATTTTTAGTTTACGCGATTTAACTAAACGTTGAAAATTAAAAGTAAACGCGCAAAAGTTTAAAATAAATAATTGGATATTTATTGACGTGAAAATGCGAATTGTTACACGTTGCGTGATCGAAAAAGGTGGTGTCAAAAAGTCTAACTACATAAAAGATTGGTTTGTATGGCCTGCTTAATGATTTGTAAAATTTATTTAGTGAGTGTTTTAAAGAAGAAATAAAAAGATAAGATGATTTGTGCATTACTGTTTTGTATCATGTTGTATATTAAGTATACTTTCGAGTGGGAGAGTATTTTAAAAATACCATTAATGAATTATAAATTTATTTAGTGTGTTCTAAAGAGGAAATAAAATGATAAGATGATTTATGCATTATAGTTTTTACAATTTGATTTATTAATTGTACTTTTGAATGATGAAATATTTTAATAATATCATTAATGATTTGTAAATTTCATTTAGTTAGGGTGTGTTTGGGTAGACGTAATAAACTAGTAAAGGAATGTAATCATCGATGTAATGGAATGAACATAATAATTGAATGAGTCATTACTGTTTCATTGACATACTTGGTTGCCATGTTAGAATGGAATATAGCATTTACGTATGTTGTTTAGTATAATGAAATGAATGTTGGAAAGGAATGAAATAAATGAAATATGACTAAATATGATTCCATGTCGTAATGGAATGGAAAAAAACTAAGGGATGACTATGTAATGAAATTGATGGTTGTAGACGTAATGGAATGAACCAATGAATAAACCATTCTATTACAAAACTCAAAACAAACAAAATATTTTCATTCCACTGTAATAATTCATTCCATTCCAGCTTTGATTCATGCATACCAAACGCTACTTTAGTGTTTTAAAGAAGAAAAAATAAGATGGTTTATGCATTATATATGATACATTAATTGTACTTTTGAATGAGAGTGTATTTTAATAATATCATTAATTATATGTGTTGAAATAATGTAATTGTGTATTAAATAATTATAAACATAGCTTTAGAGCTTGTAATGCTTAAAAACAAAAAAAAACATCATAAGTGACAAGCTTATAGTTTTAGGGTGCATTTGGTTTGTAGATGGTTTGGACTTGGATTTAGATTTGGTTTAAGATTTCATATAGATTTGTAAATTTGATTAGTATAATTCCTTACTAATTTTATAAAAGAAA
This sequence comes from Tanacetum coccineum, assembly GCA_026074375.1. Lineage (NCBI taxonomy): Eukaryota > Viridiplantae > Streptophyta > Magnoliopsida > Asterales > Asteraceae > Tanacetum > Tanacetum coccineum. The sequence continues at coordinate 52,965 of BQNB010013150.1, read as the reverse complement.
ATTAAAAATTAAAATATTATATAAATTAAAAACATATGTAAATGTGTGAGAGAGAAAGACATAAGTAAATAAAAGTTAGGGGTGAGCAAAAATAACCGCAAAAACCGAAACAGAACCGAAAATCGAAAAAACCAAACCGAAATAACCGAACCGAACTAGAAACCGACAGTTTGGTTTTTCGTTTTTTAAATAACCGAACTTTCGGTTCGGTTTCGATTTTGACATAATAACCGAACCATAAAAACCGAACCGAACCGAACCAATTTCATTATACATAATAGTGGGCTGCTAATGGGCTTGATGGGTTGCTTTATATGATCATTGGGCCTTGATTTAGTGGATATATAACCAATTATACTATTAGTAGATTTGAAGAAACAGAATGTTCGGTTTGATTATTAGGCCTTGATATTTTTTTCTTTATAAAATCAATATTTTTAAGTAAAAATAAAAAAATTACAAATGGTTTGAAGAAACCGAAAAACCGAGAAACCGAACCCGAAAAACCGAATGAAACCGAGAAATCGAACCGAGAAAAACCGAACGGTTTCGGTTACGGTTATGCGAAAAATCGAACATTCGATTTCGGTTTTGGCCAAAAACCGACCCAAACTGAACCGTGCACACCCCTAATAAAAATAGTGTGTGAAAGACAAAACTCATTAAGATTCTCAACTATTGATTTTGTGAGTCCTTTTACTATTTCAAACCCTACACCCTCTTATCAAACAATAATTTTAAGAACTAAACCCAAACCTTTTGATCAAAACTCACATAACAAACACCTCAATTTTTTAAGACTTTTTTTTATAAAAAATCTTAACATTTTATATATTAGTATAAATAAAACAAATATAAACTTGCTAAAAAACTTGATAATACCACCAAAGGGCTTAATATAAATTGTACATAGGGTACAAAATTTTGAGAGTGGAAGGGGAGCGGGAAATCCCCTTTCGTCACTTCTATGTTCTTTCCATGAGTAAGGGTGTGGTTACCCAAGTTAAAATCCGAATGATGTGTGACAACATGTCATCCTAGCAATTATTCATTATACTACTCTTGCCGCTGTTGAAGTAAAATCTTGTTCATCGGCTTTAGAACACGAAGTAGGTTACTTTAGCCGTTGATTGTTTGGATGTCTTTTGACTATGAGAGACTCTCACCTTGTTCCTACACACAAAGTAAGACACACATTAGCCTCGTCACATGTTTGACCCCGAGACCAAACTCCGACGTGAGAGTAAGCGGGATAGTATGCGTGAGATAAGTAAGTAGTAAATGCACTTTGAGGTATTTATACTGCTTCAAAGATGTAATTGATGATGACGTCCTTTGGGTTGACCTGACACCTGACACGAGGCTAGCAGGTGGGCCCTTGTTGACTCAGTACTTCCGAGATGCTTGGGCAGCGCATAAGTCGGAGTGTCAGGTCTCAGTCTTTTGGATAAGGACAACACCTATTAGATAGAGACCCTACTTGTGTTGTTTTTTGGACGTGCCTTGATGCGTCGTCAGGTTACTTCCGTTGGTCAATGAATCATCCGACACATAGTATCCGACACATATACGAACAACCACATATGAATGATGTAAGTGAGTTGTTACTACACCATGTGTTCTTGGTACTAATTAATACAAAAATAACATAACTTTCGTTTAGGGATGACACCCGTAGGTAATGGGTATGGGTTTATCAAACCCGCCACCCGAACCCGTGATTTTTTTCTCACCCGTCACTCACCCGTCACCCACCAATGGGTACAACTTTTTACCCATACCCATACCCATGGGTACTCATCGCCGGTGGGTAAACCGTGGGTCGCCGGTGGGTAAACCGTGGGTTTGTGAAATAAAACAAAATCATAAAACTATGATATGTAAACTAACTATGAAACTGGGTAATAAGACATCATATCAATTTTCTAAATACCAAGTTCACAAAATACTTAATGACATGTCTAAAACTAAAAAAATTAATCATCATTACACCAAATCACATACATGTACTGAGATATATCATGTATATATCTTTGAAAGTTTGATCTTTCATATTCATCTTTTAGTCTTGTAACTCAAATAAACTTTTAGTTTACTATGTAGTCTAGAGATTTTAATAGTTATCAAATACATACCAACAACCTTAAAAATATTTAAGTAGTATAATAAATTTTATTTTAACACAAATGGGTTTAGAGGTATACCCATGGGTATTTAGGCGGGTCCACTCGTGGGTTTCTTAAATAGGCACACCCATGATGGGTATGCATTACCCGTCACCCACCCGTCACCTACCGATGGGTAAAAATTTTCACCCACAACCCATCCGCGGGTGAAAAATAACTGGATTACCCATCCATTTACGTGCGGATACCCATGGGTTATGTGTTTTTTCTCGCCCGTTGCCATCTCTACTTCCGTTCATTTATCAAAAAATTTAACACCATGATGCAAGTAAAATATACCTAGTTTCTAAGCATAAGTATGCTTTTTGTTATCAATTTGAATTTGATGTTACAAGATCAATCATTTCATGGTTTGAACTTTGATGCATGGTATATAGTTGAAGAAATGTAAATTGTGAACATGAGAACCGAAAAGCTTCTAGATATGTATATAACGGCTGTTTTTTTGTCCACCCACCAAAATTTTCTTAGAACATAGATTTATGAGTTGATATCATGCAACGTCTAATTGATGTGGACATTTTATCGCAATTTCTGGTCTATCAAGTATATGTGGTATCTAGACATTGGGAGGAAGAGAAGTCACACATAAGCCCCTAAACTTGACTAGTTTTTGGAAAGGGTCAACTTGATTTACATGGTTATTAGGATCTAGCTACAAACATATTCGTTTACTTTACACAAACGGAGGAAATAGACTTAGCAACAGGCCCGTTGCCAGAATGGCCAAGGTTATCATCCATACCCCGATAGATGGTTACCGGTACCTTCCCTTCTTTTTATAACTTTTTTTTAAAATTTTGTTTTTGTTATAAAACTACATAACTGAAAGTAAAACAAAAATTATAAGGTTTGATAAGTTAAAAGTATTAAAGATAGAAACTACTGAGAAAAAAACGGTAAAACTATTTTTTTTTGTCAAGAATAAATGTAAGTGAGAAGGGTACCACTAACCAATAAGGGTACCCCTAAGACCATCTTTATTCGTGAATCAAGACAACCGATCGTGAGCTATAAGACAAGAAATACCCAATATTATATTCAAATAATACAAAAGAAAGAAAGAGAAACACACGACCCGGTTGGTATGTGACCTCCAAATCCTTGAGCCAACCTTGCCACGTGTCCAATAGTTTAGTTGTTGTTGTGTTGCTTTTTGAGAAAGAATCAATGGGATAAGCCGGATCTGTTGTTTGGTGTGTGTGGATGCAAGAGAAAGGAAGTGCTTCTTTTTTTTCAGTGAAATATACAAATGAGATAGTTGACTTTCTAGACTTTATATTTTAGGTTGTGTTTTTTAGAAAGTATTAATTGTGGCTGATAAATAGGTTTATCAATTTGGTGTTAAGATATTTGGGCTTAATTGTTACTCATTTGTTGATGTTTATACTTTATAAAATTTTGTGAGCTAATTTTTGGCATAGTTATTAATTAATGGTTATCTTTAGGGTTTGAGTAATTAAATTAAAGATAAAAAAATAATATTATATGTTAGGTTGGGTTGTTGATAAATGATAAAAAAAAAGTTAAGATTTGTTGTATATATAGATTGTATAGGTGGATGAGTAAGAAAATAATATTTTAACGAGAGATTGGGTTGGAAGGGATTGTGAATAATCATAGCCTAACAACGCCCTATGAGAATTCGGAAGTCGTGGACGAAAATGTAAGTGGAGCCCTTTATAATATATAATGCAAACCATCTACGTTAAATACAACATGTATTTTTTTCTTTTATGCCAAATTTACAATAAAAACTTTTGAGACAATTTGCTCAAAGAAAAAAAAAGTAGATATGAAAAAATAATCAAAAACTTAGCCGCATAATACACACTTAAATTAGTTTAATGATAAAGATAACTTATTCAAATTATGACACTTCATATGCATGCTGTAAAATTTAAATCATTTTTACTATTTCATTTTCAAATTAGTTTAGTACACACAATATCACACGAAGAAATATAATAAATTTTTTTTAACAACAATTTTATTGAAACAAAACTAGTAAGAAGTTAGCAATTACACAGTGACAAGATTCGGGTTTTTAACCCAATCGTACCAACTAAACGACGCATTACATCTATACCTACACCAATGAAAAGACATAGAAACTACATCATCAAAAAATAACGCCTGCGAAAGAAGTTTAGAATCAAAAATGAGCTTATTACGAAACGACCATAAGTGCCACCACATGACATAGAAAACACATTCGAACATCTGTTTATGCATAGAAGAAATCTGCAGGTTCACAAGCCAATTGTACCAATCTTCGTATGATTCGACCTCAACATAAGGAACATCCCACCAACGAGTGATCTTGCGAACAATTTGTCTAACCATGCAACAATAGAAGAACAAGTGTCTAGACGTCTCCACCCCATTATCACAAATAGCACACATAATGGAATCAATATCAATACATCTGCGTGAAACATTAAACCTCGTTGAAAGAGAATCTGTCTTAACCTTCCAAGCATGAACATTCACCTTTATCGGCACATATTTTATCCACCGAGTTTTCGAGTCAACATCCGAAAGCGATTTATCATCAATAATCTTTCTAACCGACGCAACAGAAAAATCTCCCGAGCTCTCCAAGTCCCATTTCCATCTGTCAGACATAGGAATTAAAGAAACATCATGCACCAAAGCTGACAACTCGTTGAATTGATCCTGCTCAACTCCACCCCTCGGATTTCTTCGAAAAGAATATTCCAAACTAGGCTGCGCAAGTTTCGCACCCACCGTGATCAATTTGCAAGATTCAAGACTATAAATGCGCGGGAACCGATTCTTAAGAGTTTTACCATCAATCCAAATATCCTCCCAAAAAACAGTTTTATCACCATTCCCCAATTTAACATGCATACAATCAAGTAAGTTGATACCTTTAGTTTTCAACGCGTGAGTTTCCCTTACAATATCCAACCAGCAGGATTTAGCACCAGATTTAACGTGTCCTCCAACATTACCATCGTCCCCGTGAATCGCCTTAACGACCCGCACCCATAACAAAGTATTTTGCGTATAGAACCTCCATATCCATTTAAACATTAGACCTCTATTTAAAGCAAATAAACTTGAAACTCCCAGGCCCCCTTTTTCTTTAGACGCCAACACTTTTTTCCAATTAACCCATGAAGCTTTGTTACTGTTAATATCATGTCCCTTAAAAAATTTACTACCGAATAGATTCTAAAGTACACAACACACCTCAAAGGTGGCTCTAATATCGACATTGGAAAATTGGAATCGATCCTAAAACCGACTTAAGTAACGTTAACCTACATCCAATCGACAACGTTTTTCAATCTTCATTAGAAAGCGATCTTCACCCGATCAATCACCTCATTCCAAGTCAAAACCCGAGACATAGACCCATCCCACTTTTCGATCCAAGAAACGAAAATGGAATTATAAGATAAAGACAATCCAAGCTTTGACGTCAACCACCTTTAACCTTGTCGCTATCCACATTACACCCAAAATTTTACTCATGCACAAATTAATCTTAGACCATAAGCCCGATAAAAACATTCAAGAACATGGAATTAAGTAGAAAATTACCATCCACACCATTGTCCCATGAAAACCGGCATCATCCGCGTAAAACAAGTGAAGAAAACTCAAAACTAAGAGCTTACTTAATACCATAAAAACCATTCCTTTGTCCATTCACCTTCGTTGAAAAGATAAATGTAAACTTTCCATGATTAGGATAAACAAGAATGGAGATAACGGATCTCCTTGTTTGAGGCCTTTGTAGAATTGAAACTCCTCCGTTGGACTACCATTAATTAGGATCGAACATCTCGAAGATCTAAGGCAGCTTTGAATCCACTTACACCATTTTTCGCCCAATCCAAACTTTTTTAGAATGTCATCTAAAAAATCCCATCGAACCGAATCATATGCTTTCTCAAAATCAATCTTAAAAATTAAAGATTGTTTCTTTTTTTTTCTTGCTCCATTGTAAAATTTCATTAAGAATAAACGGGTCATCTTAAAAACTTTCTTTCCGCGTGTAAGCTGATTGTAACCTCATTAACAATATCTCCCAAAACAGCAACAAGACGATTCACCAATATTTTTGCAATGATTTTATATAAACTTCCAATAAGACTAATAGGTCTGAAATCTTTTACCATGTTCGCATCCGGAATTTTTGGAATTAAAGCTATGAAAGACGAATTGCAGCCTTTGGGGATATTACCATATGTGAAGAAATACTTAACAGCATCATACACGTCATTTTCAATAATCTTTCCAAATTGACGGTAATTTAGAAGCCAAAGTAATCCCATTCCAGGCCGGGGGATTTATCGTTTCCGCAAACCCAAACTGCCCTCGGTTGATCTCCACATTAGTACCACTGGTCACTTCTCCGAACTCATTCTGTTTGATCTAAGTTTAATGTTAGAGTATTTCAGATATCTCATATTTTAATAGTCGCGCCGACTACACGGGCTTATCAAATCTACTATGAAGTGTTGGAAAGAAATCACCCTTTTACCTGCCTTCGGCGACTTTCTATCCAAATTCCCATCAACCAAAATGCCTCGAAATTAAGAATTCCTCGTTTTTTATTCAACACGCCATGAAAGAAACCTAGTATTCTCCCCCTTTGTAACCATTTAACCTTTGCCTTTTGAGCCATTTCTGAAGAATGGATTTTGTCAAACTTTTGAATATTATTGACAACCTCTGTTCTTTTGTTAACAATCTCCTCATTACCATCACCTCTATCAATAATCGCCTCCAAAGCCTCTAGCTCCTCTTTGTATTTGGCTTTAACATTTTTCACACTTAACATATTTGATTTATTCCATTCCTGAATCTCCGCTTTAAGGAACTTCAACTTCATCATCATATTTAACATCGCATTAGTCTTATCACACGGGCCTTCCCTCCAAGCGTCTTCTACTACTTTATTAAAACCTTCCATCATTCCAGTAATAGAACATATCTAAATGAGATCGACCGTAATCAAAAGAAGCTTACACGAAGTAATATAGGTCCATATATCCGAAAGGTATCTCTCCATCGTGATAGCATTAATGGTTCGGACATGAGTAAATAAGTTTTCAGAATACAAAAAATCTATCTAGTTTACTCAGCATGAGACGCGGATTTATGACTCCCACGAAAACGCACTACCACACCTAAAGTAAACCTTCTTCCGAAACCCGTATTATGATGAAACGAATTGAACACATTAGTCACCTGAACATGTAAACCCCACCGATCCAAATCTGTCCCGAATCTTATAATGCACCCTCATTGAAATCGCCCATAATAACCACCTCCCCTTTCCATTTGTCAATCTCATAAGTCAGATAATCCCATAGCATCTGTTTGTCTCTACAATCATGAGGGGCATAAACCACAATGATGAGAAGGTCATTACCAGTTAGACACCACACACCCCGAATCATAACAAAATAGTCATTAACAGTGGCATTTCTTTTACGAAACGAATTGGGATCCCACACACAAAAAAACCTCCCGAAATGCCACGACAGAATCACTATAAACATAAATCAAAAGCAAAATTATTCCCCCCAACACAATCTTTACACTAAATAAATCTATATAATCCATCTATTTTCTTGCAAGCCATAAAATTCACCTAATTTTTTAGACTCCTAACTCTTTACCCAATCTTTTTAAGCCCTTTTGGGCAAGGCCTGGAATATTCAAGGACAAAAAAATTCATCGATTTCACCTCCTTGCACTCCTGTGATTTCAATTATCTCTGTCAAATTCGACATACACCCAAAACGAATCTTGATCCCATAACTTTTCCTTACTTTCACCAGTTCAGCCCATCAAATTCATGAATTAATCACTGATACGAGGCAACCCCAGATGATTTGAAATGACCATAGCACAACCAAACTTGATACACTTCCTTTGAATTCTTGTTAACCACAATACCATGACCATCCTTGTTTGCCTCTTCCGCCTTATGATCACTCAAATTGACAAAGTTAATGCTTTTGGATTTCCCACCGCATACAGACCAATCTCTTCAAACCCTCTTTGGTGAAAACCAGGAGGAAATACTTCATGAGTTTGTTTTCCGAATTTAATTTCATTCTCATGGTGTCTTTTTTTCTTCTTAAGCAACTTGTATATATTAAAATGGATCCTCCGAATCTTTCCTGCTTACCTTATGTTCATCATCAAATTATTTTCCATTTCATTCCGACTCTTCTAAAAATGTTGTCCCGGGCCACCTCTACAACACTATCACCCGCGCGGGCCATAAATACCCAAACATGAACTTTTAAATTACCCCCCATAAGTCCAACATCACTCGGTTCTTCATCATTGTTTCTCCATGAAGTCAGGAACCCCAATCCTGGATTTCTTTGGCACGAATCCTAAGAAGTCTTAATCAAGAAAAAATAATTTTATAACTCCTCAAAAATGTCTTTTTTTGTTTTACCGTGAAGATACATAATCTACTTCGAGAAAGAAAACACCATCTCCTCCTGATCGTCAATATCTAATAACTCTCCCCACATAGTCCAATTCGTTTGAAGGTGTTATCAGTCCACAAACTTAAACCAGGATACCTCAACCACCACCCAAGTAACAAATTCTTCCTTCATTAGTAAATTCCATCGTGGCTTGTTTCAGTTGAGAAAACCATGACCTAATACTCACATTGTCTTGGAATAGCTTCATAGAATCCTCTGAACCAAATTCCAATAAGACCCATAGCTCTACCATATACTGGATTTTTATATCAACAAATCCTTCATTACTCACTGCCTTCCTGAGATTAGCTATTGAAACGAATTGTTTCACCTTTCCAAGCAAGGATTTAGACAGGTCCTTTGACAACAGGTATTCATCGTTCAATACCAACGCAGAAGGCACTTCACTCTCCCTAATTCCGAATTTATTTTGACCTTTCACACCACATGTACTTACGAAAGATTACCCCCTCCATTAAAACCACAGAGTATTCCATAAAAAACATATGAATTGCTACTCTTACCTCCACCATCTTTTTTTGGTATAACATTTTTTTCTTTTAGAGGAGGTCTATGAAACCTAGCAATATTTGCGTGTAACTTAAAATGATCAATCCATACCGTACATAGGTTATTCACCAATCTCTCTTCATTGAAGACGTTAATGAAGCGAACAAATCCAAACCTCCTTCCATTTTTTGACCTCTTGGTAGGAATAAAGGTATCCACAACATGGTCGTACTGTTTGCATGATTGAAACAATTCATTCGCTGAACACGACTCTGGGAAATTTGTAATAAATACTGAGGTAGAAATCTTAGCCACATCATCCTCCTTTGTTATGAAACTGCCCATAATAAGAAACAACAACGATCTCCTTGAAAATAAAGTTTATTGATAAAAAAAACCACACACACCCTTGGTGGTTTTTCTGTGGTGCGGTGGTGGATCGGTGGGTGGATCGGTGTGGATCGGTGGGTGGATCGATGGATCGGTGGGTCGATGGGTGGATCGGTGGGTGGCGGTGATCTGTGATATCTGGTGGTGATCGGTGGGATTTAGAATGAACAAAAGCGTGTACAGATCACCATTTCCGTGGTGCTATATTGTTACGTGTACAAACATATAATCCTTTCTTTGCTAATAATTGATTAATAATTGATTATTAATTTTTTATATAATAAAAGAATTACATTAATTCGAAGTCTTTTAAAAATTTAATCGTATAGAAAAGAAATTTGAATTAATCAAAATGCTTGATTTTGACACGTAGGAAAAATCGTGCAATCTGATTGATTAAAAAAAGTTAAAATTTAATCCAATTTTGTCAAAACTGTAACTTTGGTGGAAGAATTTGGTGAAGAAAAAAACACATAATAATATATCTGTCGAATTTGTGAAAATAAAAATTTTTAAAAAGAGGAGGTAATTAATAAACTTTTGTGCTTGTATTTTAAATAAATAATATGAAGTTAAATGTAAATTTATAAATTTTCATGTTTTTTAATAACTTCAAAAAATAAACAAATAACTCATAGGCTTTGTACCTCTAAACTTAATATTTTAAAAACACAACATATATGTTGTTTTAAAAATACAACATATATATGCACAAGGTTATTAATATCAAAATGAAAGCACAAGTTATTGTGTATATAAATAAATAGACGGGTTATACGTATACGAATAATTCATGTTTTTTTCCTCTTTATGAGTTCAAGTAAATATATCCAAAAAGAACTATTTCTACTATATATGCGTCTCATTGTTATTCCATATTATAAGTTTATCATATGCGTGCACAAGTTTTAATATTAAATACGAATAATTTTTAATTAACACAGAACAATGTAATTGACAAACACTGGGATTAGCATTCTCTGTTTAATATGACATGAAATATTTATTATAACTATTAAAATTGTTTAAATTAAGAGATCCCTTAATTTACAATTACTGAAATAATAGTAAACAAGAATTTCAATATGCAAATACAAAAAAATAACAACACTTGCAAAATTAATATTTAATTAAAATTTAATGTCTAAACCTAATGCGTGTATGAGTATTAAAATAAGTTGAGTTAAATTAATGTAAGAGATGATGCCATAATTAAACGATAGTACATCCTTCGTTCTAAAATTATTGTTCCCTAACAAATACACACAGTTTAAAAAAATTGCATTTATTACTGCTTTATCTTTCTTACTTTTTGACTGAATGACAATTTTACCTTTAAATAATTAATTAAAATCTTTTTTAAAATTTGTAATAATAATATCAAATAAAAGTAATTTAGTAAACTTGTATAACAATGGGACGAATGGAGTATTAGATAGTGGGGGAGTTTTTTTTTTAGAACGACAACTATTATAAAACCAACTAGCAAGAAGCTAGAAAAAGAATTACAAAGAGATCAAATAGGGGTGTTGCAACCAACTATCCCAACTAAAAGTACAATTACATCTAGAAAGGCACCAAGTGAAAGAGCGCGAAACAATATCGTCAAAAATAACATCTTTACGAGGGGCTTTCGACGAGAAGAGCAACTGATTACGAAATATCCATACGCTCCACCAAGTTATATAAAGAACTCCTTCCAGCAAATCTTTAACTTTAAAGCTTAATCTGATGGAATTGAACCAATTAAGCCAATCAGCATATGAACCAAGGGGCGTCCATGATAGATTCCACCAGCGGCATACGAGCCTGACGATATCCGTAGCCAATCTGCAACTGAAGAACAAGTGCGAGGAATCTTCCTGAGCAGAGGAGCAAAGCGGACATAAAAGATCAGAAACTAGGACACCACGATGTTGTAAATTGGATCGAGTAGGCAACCGATCCAGGAAAACCTTCCAAGCAAAAACATTTATTTTTATTGGAACATATTTAACCCATGTAGGATCGTTTAATTCATAACACGGTGATGATTCTTAGATTTGGCTAGTTTCTAGAGAGAGAAACACTTGAGAGAGAATATCTAGAGAGAGAAAGTGTTTTTCTATGAAAGTAAAATAATGACTAGCTTGCTTCTTCCAAAGTTGGAAGAGGCTATATATAGTACTTACAATCTACCGGGTATTCGTACCCGACTAAAAACCGAAAAACGTACTATTAACTATTAAACTACGAGCTATAATAAACAGTAAAATATAATGGGTGACCGAGTCTTTTACTCATATCTAACAATCTCCCCCTAAGGGAGGTCACCCTTGAAAACACTAGACTTAAGCTCTTACAGCTTGCAGTATTTTGATTCTTCATGTTACATCTAGTACTTTGTTGTAGTGATCTTTAGATAACAATTGAGCTTGTTCACTTTGACTTGTTTTGATTTTGATCATGAGCTTTCTTGAGATCATCAGCCAAACTTAATCTCTCATCATCTAGTAATTTATTGCCATCTTGTGCACTTGTGAAGAAGAATATGATATCAGAGTTTGCGGAAGCTTTGACACCTTTATGAGATCTTTCATAACTTCATAACAAGTGTAGGTCGTGTCTGAGCATTCGGTTATTAACTTGACATTACTGGAACTGGGTATCTCCATCTCCATCTCCATCTTTAAATGATCCTGTAATGAAACAGTTAGCAATAAAGAGAAAATTGATTTGAAAAATCAGTCTAAGTGTTAATTATGAAAATATTTTGTAACACTTCGATAGTTTTGATTGGTTGTCAAATGTTCAATAACCGTCAATTCTTATGCTGGAACAAGTTTGATTCACGTAGAATCGCACCATCGTTTCTTTCCAGTTGACACAAGTTTGATTCTTGTAGAATCGCACAAGTCACCTACCTAGAGCTTGTTTGATGTAGGCTCTAGCAGGATTTCCATCTTCATAGTGAATACCTTCGTATCACTCGGATGTTCTGGCAATATCACAAGGATAATGCGTAGGACTCTTAAGATAACCTTGTTTCCACAGTGTGTGAAAGACAAGATAATGGTATGGTGTCATGACCTTAGATACAATAATATGTATACCTTGATTTCCATGATAATGTATCGTGCAATTATTACCATTATAAGTGACTTGCATTCAACCATATGATAATATTCAACTGTTTTACCCTGATAATACTGTTCTCTATGAATAAAAGTTCTCCCATGATATTATCTCCCAGTAATGCCAATATTTTCCATATAATACCATATTCAATAATTACATTTTCCAAACATAGAATTCACTCAACCTTTGGTGTTGACCCTTTTTAAGCATTGATCAACACAGGTAAAATTATCAAGTCGCGTACTGAGTGTGCATGGGCCCGAAGAAGGCTGAACTGTTATCATTCAAACATGAATGTTTTAGATTTGTGGGACTGCATTTTGTAAAAACTCTAATTATAAAGAATGATAACTAAATTTTTTCCAGCACGTCCTTTTAAATTGTTTTTCTATGATTATGATTGTTGTATCCATGAAGTAATACCCTAGATTAGCTTCCGCTGCTATATTGTAAAAATGGGAGTGTTACAATCTATGCAATTGACAGTTCATGATAATGGGCTCAACTTGGGTTATCGCTACTTAGGCAAACACGTAATCAATATAAAATATACACTTGCGCCTAATTTATAAAATAAAGCATGTTTCCACCCTAAAGTTAAAATCATTGAAATCGTAAAAATGAGGGGCTATGAACACCATCCTGAGTTCTGAAAATCCAAATATCACAAATAACGCGTAACGCAAATCGTCCAATGCAACCTATATAATTTTTAAGGTCGTATAAGTAAACCATGTACTTCGATTAACTAACATCATATACAGGTCTAAGTAGTTACAACATACTATCGTTCGTTGCTATCATAATTAAAGATGTCATTACGAACGTATGAGGAGCAGACACTTAACATCGTAAATCTAGCAAACTCGTCGATACGCCACCCCGAAGAGGCCTCATTATGAAACTCCCTAGTAATATAGTACTTTGATAACCACATATAATTCTATACAGCTTAATCACCATCTAATTGTTTTGGAAAAATTGCGTTTAATTAGTTAAAACATTTATAATTACCGTTGTAGTAAAACTGGCGTAACTTTCGCGTTTTAAGCCCGATTTTGACGTTTCTTATGCCCACGCTTTCGTATTAGGACGAGTTATCATAATTTGACATTTTCATATTTTTGACCCTCTGATGAACAGTACTTTTTACTGTTCACACCAGTTGTAAAGTTATTTTTATAGTTTTAGTCATCGTAAAACCCGTAAACGTCGTATTTTATTCGTTATAGCTCCGTTTTTAGCGATTCTTTCGAGCACGTTCTCGTTATTGAAAATTCTATCAATTTATAAGGTTTACAAAAATAAAAGTTTCTGTCATGAATAGTGTTTTTACTGTTCATAGTTTATAAAGTTATTTTTATAAACTTTTAATTACCGAAAACCCGCGAAATTCATAACTCCTTCATTATAAATTGAAAAATTATGATTCTTATCATTTTAGAATCCTAAAAATGTGTTTTATTCGTTAAAAATAACCAACTTGCTGTTTTATAAGATTTTTATAAAAGTTATTTTATAAACCCGATTAATTAACGTATAACTCGTAATTAGCGTAACTTTTTCGTTATTTATCCGTTTGACAAGTTTCTTACCTTTTCGGAATCGTTACGAGATGTAGAATATTTATAAAACATAATATCCACTGTTTGGAATTCGATTCCAAACAGCCCCTTAATATCTATATATTTACTTATTTATTAAACTTGTTTTATATACTTTTTAACTAAGTAATTTCCACAAGTCTTTTATAACTCTTATTATACTATGTCATATATATTATATAGTCCATAGATCATATTTTTGTCCTGAGTCCCACGGGTGGAGTTAACACTCCATATCCTCATTATGGAAATCATGAAATCCTTAAGTAAACCTTTACTTACAATTTATGTATGAACATTTTACACTTAAACCAATATGATGTCATACTTATATATCCTTTATTTCATGATATTTACCAACATATAAAGCATGAATAAGTGTACAAAATGATAACCACAAGTAAAAACTCTTTTACATGATTAAAAAGCCCTAAATGGTGATTTCACTACATATCATCATATATACACATAAAATCATGTTTATGAAATAATGAGAGTTTTAGATAACCTTATATGAGATGAAGTATGATAGAAAACAATAGCTAAACCCTTGTTTAGCTATCAACCCAAAGTTAACAAGATAGAAAAACCCTAGATTTTTTTAAAAAGGACCCTAGCTTATCTTCCATTTCTTCACACTTGAAAGTGATTAACGCAAGGCTTGTAAACACCTAATGTAATCTTAGATATGATTGTGTGATACTTGTAAAGAAGTAGGAAAAGATGTAAGGCTAGTTTATAAAGAAAGTGAAGGTGAGCCGAGTTTTTTTCAAGAACAAAAAGAGAGAAATGGTGTGAGTTTTTCTTTAAAGAAATGTAGTGTGTGAGAAACTAGGACTAATGCAATTTAAATTATACTACAAGATAAGTTCTAAGAATCTATGAAGTCAAAGACCATTGACTAGTCCAAGGGGGATGGAAATAGTAGGGCGGCATCATAAAGGACCAAAAAGATTGCAATAGTAAAGCTAGTTTTCTTACTAACTCATTAGGTACTTCACTAACTAATTAATGAACATGTTTTCTTGCCATGTAATAGTTGAGATTGTCCCATGGTTTTAAGGAATGTGTTTTCTTGAAATATCTAGCTAGTTGTAATTTAAAATGGAAGTATAAAGTTACTTGCATAAAGTGGAAGTAAACTTTGTTAAATAAAAGTATATCATGTAAAGTGTAGTGTTTTAATTGAAAGTATACTTGCAAAGTGATATGTCTTGGTTATTATCTATATAGGGGGCGTCCCATATAATATTTGTGGTAAGCTTTATAAACTTTGGTCATTGTAAATAATATTTGGCATTTGTTGAAGCGTAGATTAATTAACGTGGTTCCGGGTATGCCTAAACGTACTTTTATCACGAAACGTACACACTTTACGTAACCGATAAAATAAAATAAACAAAGACCATAATTATTCTCAAAATAATTATTTAATACTTGATTGATGTAAACGCTTAATTGTTTGATGCCCGTTTACATTGAACGCTAATTTTTAGCTTACGCGATTTTGCTTAACATTTATGATTTAAAGCAAATGCGTACAATACAAAAGGTACATTGTGGATTTATCGACGTCGTCAATGACTTGAAAACACAGGGTGTTATAGACTTCCCCCGTTAAACGAGCCTTGTCCTCAAGGCTCACGATGTAGCACTTGACGACGGTGCGGTCTTGGTGAAGAGGTGTGGGTATTTCTTCTTGAATTGGTCTTCACGTTCCCACGTGAACTCAGGACCTCTCTTGGAGTTCCATCGAACCTTGACTAATGGGATCCGGCTTCGCTTCAACCATTTAACTTCACGGCCCACTATTTCTAATGGTTCCTCAACAAAATGAAGCTTGTCATCAAGATGAAGTCCATCCAACGGAACGGCTAATGGTTCGTCGGCATGACACTTTTTCAGGTTGGACACATGGAATGTATTATGAACTCTACTCAGCTCTTCAGGAAGCTCGAGCTTGTAAGCAACCTCTTCGACCTTTTCTAACACCTTGAAAGGTCCAACATACTTGGGGTTTAACTTCCCTCGTTTGCCAAAACGTACAACCCCTTTCCAATGCGAAATTTTAAGCATAACTTTATCCCCGACTAGGAATTCCATTGGTTTACGCTTCAAGTCAGCATAACTCTTCTGTTGATCACGAGCGGCTTGCATCCTTTGCTTGATTTGGACGATTTTCTCAGTCGTCTCTTGAATCAGTTCTGGACCGAGTATTTGAGCTTCTCCAACTTTAGTCCAACAAAAAGGTGAACGACACTTTCGACCATAAAGTGCTTCAAATGGTGCGGCCTTGATGCTAGCGTGATAGCTATTGTTGTATGAAAACTCGACTAATGGCAAATGGTTAACCCAACCCTTTCCAAAATCGATCGCACAAGCACGCAACATATCCTCGAGAGTTTGAATGGTCCTCTCGCTTTGCCCGTCTGTTTGTGGATGGTACGTAGTACTCATATCCAAATTAGTACCCAAAGCGTTCTTAAGTGACCTCCAAAAATTTGATGCGAATCTCGGGTCACGATTACAAATGATTGAGACAGGTATTTCATGTCTCATGACCACCTCCTTTAGGTACATTCTTGCAAGTTTATCCAAAGGATCAGTCTCTCTCATTGGTGTGAAGATCGCAGACTTAGTGAGTCGGTCAACAATTACCCAAATGGTGTCGTAGCCTTGCGACGACTTAGGAAGCTTAGTAACAAAATCCATAGTGATGTTGTCCCACTTCTATTCAGGTATCTTAGGTTATACCAACAATCCTGATGGTCTTTGATGTTCAGCCTTGACCTTAGCGCAGGTCAAACACTTGCTAACATAGGTGGCGATGTCGGCTTTCATATTGGGCCACCAATATAGCTTCTTCATATCTTGGTACATCTTGTCAGAACCCGGATGTATAGAGTATTTTGATTTGTGGGACTCGTGCATGATCACCGTCCGCAAATCGCCATAACAAGGTAACCAAATTTTGCCATTGAGGCATAGGGTTCCGTCCGTACGGGGTTCCAACTTTTCCGTCCTAATCGCCTCTGGATATTTAGCGTTTTCAACCAACATTCCTCCAACATTTTCATTCTTGATGTTATCTGGTTTCTGTGCTTCAGTCTGAGCATTCAAGATTTGTTTGGGAAGATCCAAGCTAATAGTCATGACTAAGGCTCGAACTCTTAACGGTGGTTCTTGTTCTTTCCTGCTCAAAGCATCAGCAACGACATTGGCTTTCCCTGGGTGATAACGAATATCACAATCGTAATCACTAAGCAACTCTAACCATCGGCATTGTCTCATGTTTAGTTCCTTCTGATCAAGAATATGTTGTAAGCTCTTATGATCAGTGAACATTGTACACTTGGTTCCGTACAGATAGTGCCTCCAAATTTTAAGAGCGAACACTACTGCTCCAAGTTCCAAATCATGCGTTGTATAGTTCTTCTCATGAATTTTCAACTGGCGTGATGCATAAGAAATCACCTTTTCTCTTTGCATCAACACAGCGCCCAAACCCTTCTTTGAAGCGTCGCAGTATGCGATGAAATCTTCGCTTCCCTCAGGTAAGGCAAGGATTGGTGCACTGCATAATTTCTGCTTCAACAGTTGAAAAGCTACTTCTTGTTTATCACCCCACTCAAACTTGACCTTCTCTGGGTGAGCTTGGTCATAGGTTTGGCGATCTTTGAAAACCCTTTAATGAATCTTCGATAATACTCAGCAAGACATAAAAATTGACGAATCTCCGTTGGTGACTTAGGAGATGTCCAATCTTTAATGGATTCAATCTTGGTTGGATCCACATGAATTCCTTCACTATCGATCACATGACCGAGGAACTGTATTTTGGGAATCCAAAAGTCACACTTAGAAAATTTGGCATACAACTCCTCTTTCTTTAGCAACTCTAGGATTAGCTTAAGGTGTTCTTTATGTTCTTTCTTGTTCTTCGAATATATCAGAATATCGTCAATAAAGAAAATCATGAATTTATCCAGATATGGTTTGCATACCCGATTCATAAGGTCCATGAATACGGCAGGTGCGTTTGTCAAACCAAACGGCATAACTTGAAATTTGTAATGGCCGTAACGAGTTCTGAAGGCAGTCTTCGGAATGTCTTCTTCTCGAACCCTCAGTTGGTGATAACCTGACCTTAGGTCGATCTTCGAGTAGACACTCGACCCTTGAAGCTGATCAAATAAATCATCAATTCTGGGGAGTGGATAACGGTTCTTCACTGTCAGTCTGTTTAATTCCCGATAGTCAATGCACATCCGGAATGATCCATCCTTCTTCTTGACAAACAAGACCGGAGCTCCCCAGGGTGAGGAACTGGGTCTTATAAAGCCTTTGTAGGACAGCTCTTTCAGTTGCTCCGATAACTCTTTCATCTCGGAAGGCGCCAATCGATAAGGTGCCCGTGCTACAGGTAACACCCTGGTACCCAAATCAAATTTGAAACTCATTGCGAGTCAGAGGAAGACCCGGCAAGTCCTCAGGAAATACTTCGGGAAAGTCTCGAACTATTGGTACGCCCTTAAGTCGCTTCTTCTCCGACTTGTCCTTAACCTCCTTTGCAGTGACATGTGCCAAAAAGATAGGAAATCCTTTTTGCATGTACTTCTGCGTTTTCGTGCACGAAATGATATTTAATCGTGTCGCATTTCCCGGGTTACTTCTATCACCTTGTATGATTAAGGTTTCATTTCCCCAGGGGATGCGAACAATCTTCTCGGCACACAATGACCGCTTGGTACTTCGACAACCAATCCATACCGATTATAGCACCGAAACTACCAAGTTCTACGGGTATTAAGTTGATTTTGAATGGGTGATTTAGTAAATTCTCTAATGGCAAGCAAATTCGATAGCGAAATTGTCTTAGGGCGACTAGTAATGTGTCTTGGCTTCTCGGCTTAGGATTCGCGTATAAGATGGATGCAACTTATAGTAAGATGGAAGTAAGGTCTCTTAGTTGATATGGTTACTAATTCGATTCTAAAAGTAACTGCGTCTCTATGGGAATACGCACACTAAAACATGATATAAGTGTGGACATTGTTTCTTAACAAGAGGTTTTTTAGTGACTATCTCAGACGCATGGTACCTTCCTGATTATACATAGTTGATCAGGCCATGTATAATTAGGACTAACGATGCATTGTCATTTTCGTCAAATGCTTTATAATTCTTTCAGTTGCTCAGATAACTCTTTTATTTCGGAAGGCGCCAATCGATAAGGTGCCCGTGTTACAGGTGCAGCACCAGGTACCAAATCAATTTGAAACTCCACTTGTTGAGTCGGAGGAAGACCCGGCAAGTCCTCAGGAAATACTTTGGGAAAGTCTTGAGCTATTGGTACGCCCTCAAGTTGCTTCTTCTCCGACTTGTCTTCAACCTCTTTTTAGTGCACGAAATGATGTTTAATCGTGTCACATTTCCCTGGTTACTTCCATCACCGTGTATGATTAAGGTTTTATTTCTCCAGGGGATGTGAACAATCTTCTCGGAACATACAATGACCGCTTGGTACTTCGCCAACCAATCCATACTGATTATAGCATCGAAACTACCAAGTTCTATAGGCATTAAGTTTATGTTGAATAGGTGATTTAGTAAATTCTCTAATGGCGAGCAAATTCAATAGCGAAATTGTCATATGGCGACTAGTAATGTGTCTTAGCTTCTCGGCTTAGGATTTTGTATAAGATAATCCTAACTTTATAGTAAGACGGAGTAAAGGTCTGCTTAGTTGATATGGTTACTAATTCAATTTCCAAAAGTAAACACGTTCTGTGAATACGCACACAAAAAATGATATAAGTAGAAAATTATTTCCTTAACAAGAGGTTTTTAGAGTGACTACTCTCAGCATGGCATGGTACCTTCCTGAATTATACATAGTTGATCAGGCCATGTATAATTAAGGACTAACGATGCATTGCTTATTTTCATCAAAATAGCGTTATAATTTCATGATATTCATGAGAGTAGTTTGTAAGAGTAAATAAGAAACCTAAGTTAATATTGATGAAATTATCTTAATACAATAATTTGATAGATAATTTGAAATTGTTCGTACAACTAAAATTTAAGGGAAATACAACGAGAACTCCTAAGGAGATAAAGTCTAAGATAGTTTCAACTTAGGATTTATTAGGCAAAGCGAGACAACTTTCTCTTTTAGCTTTGATCTCATCTTTAATATTGTTAGGGTCTTGATCGGTTTCCCCTTCTTTTAAGGCATGCACCGCTCCACGTGCTCCAGCACCTCTAGTTTGGTTTTCATGGTTTCGGTTCTTTCGCTCTGGGCAATCACTCCTGCAGTGCCCTTGATTCCCACATTCATGGCAATAGCCTCGATAGTATTAGCCACTCGCTGGGCTACAACCTGCTTAATTTACTCAACACTCATCCCTTGATTAACAGTTGTCATCATTTCTTGAAAATCATAGGGAACAAAATGTATATGAAGTTTCATCCACAGGAAAATCATGCCACTCCGTGATCCCAACATATATGTAAGGTGAGAGCATGTTATGCAGAGATATAAGATAACGGCAACGATGGCGTAAATAAATCCCCATCATACAGTAGCATGATCATAACCAACACCGTAGGTTAATACTTAATACATCATTTTACATGAGTAAAAGAGTACAAGCTTTTTATCAACACTACCAACCGATTTGTACTCATGTTTAGTGGGATACAAAATGAGCTACACTGACAAATCTATTTGTTTATGGCCAGGGTGCCTCTTAAGATTCTAGATGCTAGCGTCTTATGTTATCTTTAAGTGACTTAATATTCTTTGGTGATGATAAAGGTAGTTCAGCAGCAACTCAGTAATGCATGCCTCAGTAGATGGTGATCGTGGAGTATGGTATTAAATAGATATCCGTACTGTACAGGATTTGGTCTCAAAAGACAAGATGATATGGTGTGGAGAGGTGGGTGGTGTAGAAGCAGACTTATCAGTCTCAAATACCTCTGTATTCTCAGCTTGAGGGGACAGGATCATCTGTAGGTACCGCAGAAGGGTCGGCCAAAGCTAGGTGCTCCTCCTCCTCCTCGTCTTCCTTATCCTTCTCAACATCATCATCATCATTGTCATCATCAGATGACTCATTATCATAATTGTCTCATCCGTCGGCAAGATAGTCAGCAGTATCCTCCTCAGGGTCCTCCTTATCCTATTCCGGATTGGAGTCAGCAATGTAGCCTGGTGATAGGACTATAGGTAAGGCATCAGCAGATAGAGGCTGATCCGTCATTGGTCCCTCTATCTCCTCATCAGAAGCTCACTGGAATCTCTATGGCTCAGAATTAATATAAACAGACGTGTAGGTAACCGTCGATAATGAAAACATAACTGCTTGCAACGAGCAAAACTTAACTTATATAAATATATTATATAAGGCTGGTATGTTAAATATGAATATGCACTCATGGCATAAATGAATGATGGTAAGGTATCATATTCGATAGCTTAATGTTTAGGCAGCGCTTAGGACCTACGAGCTTATCGTACTATCTTGCCTAAAGAAGTGTTCCTCTATTCATATACATAACCCTTATATAAATAATTGTAGAGTTGTGCGCAAGAATGCAAACTCATCTTTGTATAAATACAATATACCCTTATAGTAACGTACGTACTATAATATGAACACGTATATGCATCATGTAAGCATCTAGTAAAACTAACTAATGCAAACAACTAGTATGTGTCCCGTAAAAACCCCTTTGTATGAATGCAATGTTTGAAAACGGTTATA
This sequence comes from Tanacetum coccineum, assembly GCA_026074375.1. Classification (NCBI taxonomy): domain Eukaryota; kingdom Viridiplantae; phylum Streptophyta; class Magnoliopsida; order Asterales; family Asteraceae; genus Tanacetum; species Tanacetum coccineum. The sequence continues at coordinate 30,892 of BQNB010013150.1, read as the reverse complement.
GTCCAGCAAAAACATTTGACCTGGTTCTCTATAACCTTGGCTCTTGATACCAATCTGTAACACCCCCAAATTGGGTCGCAGCGGAATAAGGGTCCGGGGCGTGTTACTTCATAGATCAATAACACAAGATATATATAGAACGACCAAAAAGTCGTTTTAAAACTGATACATTGGATTTAACAAATATTTGATACAAATAGCCCGAAGCTTTAACTTGTTCCTGATTATTATTACAAAGATACTGGTTTACAACATAAAACAACCATATCTTTAGCATGACTTCCCAAAACAAAATCACCAATGTATCCTTGGCACCTTATGCTTACTGATCTCCTGAAAAACATTGCTTTAAAACGTCAACAATAATGTTGGTGAATTCATAGGTTTGATAAATCATAATATGCAAGACCGCAAGACTTTTCTCGTGATAATGCAACACATGCAGACATCACAAAACTAGATTACATTTTCCTAAGCTCATGACACTGAAGCTCAATGATCTTTCTTGCAATAATAATATTTATTGCAATTTCTGCCCGAATAGATGTCTAACCCGAAACATCCCCAAATTCGACATGCTATACGTTCGTTATCGGTGATAGCTAGTCACCCGAACGGGGAGGTCATTTCCCCAAATAGATCTATTCATAACATTCGCGCTCGCATAATGTAATTGATCAACTACATCTATGCAATTGACAATTCATGATAATGGGCTCAACTTGGGTTATCGCTACTTAGGCAAACATGTAATCAATATAAAATATCCACTTGTGTCCAATTTATAAAACAAAGCATGTTTCCACCCCATAGTTATAAATCATTGAAATCGTAAAAATGTGGGGCTATGAACTCACCATGAGTTCTGATAATCCAAATATCACAGAGAATGCGTCACGCAAATCGTCAGATGCAACCTATTTAATTTAAGGTTGTATAAGTACCATGTACTTCGATTAACTAACATCATATACAAGTCTATGTTAGTTACATCGTATTATCATTCGGGCTATCATAATCAAGAGGTCATGTAGTGAACGTATGATGAGCTAGGACACTTTAAATCGTAAATCCAGCAACTCGTCGATACGCCACCCCGAAGAGGCCTCATTATGAAACTCCCTAGTAATATAGTACTTTGATAACCACATATAATTCTATATAGCTCAATCACCAACTAATGGTTTTGGTAAAATTGTGTTTAATAAGTTAAAACGTTTATAATTACCGTTTTAGTAAAACTAGCATAACTTTTGCGTTTTAAGCCCGATTTTGACGTTTCTTATGCCCATGCTTTCGTATTAGGAAGAGTTATCATAATTTGACATTTTCCATATTTTGACCCTCTGGTGAACAGTAACTTTTATAAAAATAGTTTTATAAAAGTATTAATTGTCGTAAACTCGCGAAATTCATAACTCGTTCGTTATTAATTGAAAATTTACGATTCTTATCATTTTAGAATCCTAAAAATATGTATTATTTGTTAAAAATACTAATCTAGCTGTTTGATATAAGTTTTATAAAAGTTATTTTATAAACTCCGTTTAATTAACGTATAACTCGTTTTTAACGTAACTTTTTCGTTATTAATCCGTTTGACAAGTTTCTTACCTTTTCGGAATCGTCGTGAAATGTATTATCTTATAAAAATATAAATTAAGTATGTTTTTATACACTTTTGGGACAGAAAGTTTGGGTGACTTTATTAAGTCTATTTTTAACCTTGTTTTTATATTTTTAACCAAAAAACTTATTTAACCTTTTACCAAAAGTGTACAAGTCTTTTACTTCCATTATGACTTTATTTTTGTGTTCATATATCATGACTAAAAGCTCATAAACAAGATTAACATGTTATTTATCATACTTTTACTTGGAACATATCAAGTGATCTTTTAAAACCCTAATTTGCATTAACACTTTTTAAGCTTAATTAAGATTGTAAAACACTTATGTATCCATTTATAACTTCATTATTACGATTCATACAACAAGTGTTTAAGCTCATAAAAATTATATTTCTAAGAAAGAAAATCATGTTTACATAGTTAAACATTATCTAATGGTGATTTCACTATGTAAAACAAAATATGCATTTAATCATAATAAATGAAGAGTTAAAAGGTTGAAGATAATCCTTAATGAGTATGTGTAGGATGATGACAAATGTAAGTGCTAAAATCCCTTGTTTAGACTTTAAGAACCATGATTAGTAACAATAAAATCTATTGTTCCAAATGAAAACCCTAATCTTGATTTCTTGATTAATACTTGAAAAAGGTAATCCAATGCTTGGAAACACCTTAGAATATCTTAGGATGGATGTGTATAGATGTGTATAGGTTGTATAAAATTTTGTATGGATTGTTTATAGGGGGGGTTGAGCCGTGAGCTTAAGGAGAGAAAAAGGGAGAGTGTGTTTGATTTTTACTAAGTGTTTTATGCTTGAATCACTAGTATACATGTATTATTTAGGATATGTAATGATAAAACTTTCTCAAGAAGGGTCAATGGTCAAAAGGGGGGTGTTTTGGTCGTTGGGGGGGCAAAGAGAGGGTTTTAGGGGTTCTTGTTCTTGGTCTTTGGTCAAAGAAACATTTCTAGCTAGGTTTTAATGGCAAAAGATGTACAAAGACCAAGTGGTGCATTTTGTGTGCTCTTTGTCTCCTTTATGTTGTTATATTTCATAGGTTAGGGGGGGGGTAAGGGTTTTTAGATTATTTTGATTATTTCCTAAATATCTAGTATCATTTTTTTTACAAGTTACAAGTTGTAGCTTTTAAATAAAAAGGTGTTTACTTGAAAGCATTTGTGAAATGTTTTATTTTCCAATGTACAAAGTGTAAGATAATATTATCTTGGGTAGAATTAATAAAACTTTAAGTGTTGGGTACAATCGTGGGTATTTGTTGAGGCGTAGAAATATTTTTGTGGTTCCGGGTATACTTAAACGTACTTTATCGCGAAACGAATATAATTTGTGTAACCGATAAAAATAAATGAACAATGACCATAATTATTCTCAAAATAATTATTCAATACTTGATTGATGTAAACGCTTAATTGATTGATGCCCGTTTACATTAAACGCTAATTTTTAGCTTACGCGATTTAGCTTAACATTTATGATTTAAAGCAAATGCGTACATTTATACCTTGCCAAGCTTATGATAGAATACTCATCATGACCAAGCAATTAAGTGAATTAGTTACATGTTACCACATAGATTAGTTGAGTGATTTGAGTGTTTTCATCTTCCTATTTCGTGAGGTGTTTGGTTCTTTACTTGTAATTGATCAAATAAATGCTTAACGGAAAAATCCTTCGGGATACATTTTCATAAACTTCTAAAGGCTACTTGAGGACAAGTAGGATTCAAGTAAGGGGATATTTGATGACATCAAATAACGTCACTTTTATAGCATCATTTATCCCATGTAAATAACCTATTTTGTATGATTGTTGCAAGAATTGTTACTTAATCATTTGTATTTGAGAATTGGAGTAATTATAGAGTACTTGGTGAAGATTAGCAAAAAGGCACGCATTCTGGAGCTTAAATGAAGACATTTGAATATTACTGTTCTGACATCTTATACGCCGTATCCATCAAGGACGATACGGCATATCTGTGCCTGCACTTCATAAGAAACAATGAAGATTCTAAGACCAATATGCCGTATCCAAGAGACTCTATACGCCGTATTCAATTTAAAGTAATAAAATATTCTAGAAGATATTGAACGTGGTCTTTACTATAAGACACCCTCGATAAGCCATATCCAAGTCACTCGATACACCATATCGACCAAATTCCAGACCCTATAAATAGAAACCAAAAAATAGGTTTTTAGTATGCTTGATCATATTTTCGATACCTTAACCACAAAAGTCAATTTTTAGAAGACAAGAAGAGTAGAAGAGGTCAAGCAAAGCTATCAATTCCATAGGAAACACTTTGTAATCTCCTATACTCTAGTAGTCGTTCGATTTTTGGTATCATTCGTTTAACTCGGTTAGTTTATCGTGGTTGGATTATTACTCTTGTATTGATTATGACGTTTGAGGGCTAATACCCTTAGGTATTAGCCATTATTATGAAGATTTGAATGTTTGGTTTATTTATCTCGAATGCTTAATTTATCATTGATTGCTTGTTTATGTTTATCAATTTATACTTGTTTACGTGCTTTTGTATGTGACCTATCATTCAACTGGATCTAGTGATACCGACCACATTAGCTAGATGTTGAGATGGCTCTCCATATAGTGACTTATATATCTAGACCAATAGGATCACAATTAATGACCTATCTTCGCCTCTAGATTAGTGAGCTTAATTGGACCTGCAGGTGACCCTTGGGATCAACAAGTATGTTCTTAATCAATTGGTAAAGAATTGGCCAGTGGACTACTAGTATATAAATTGCCATTAAGTAGTAAGTGGGTAACGTCTCTATGAGCTAAGGTTTAACAAGATCACCATTGCTTTAATCCCTAAGATATATTATAATCAGCAAATAGGATACTTTATGCGGATGCGTTTAATTGTGACAGAATTCTACGTGTCTAGGTCTTAGGAAGAAGTAACGCTTAAGTCTTAAGAATGATATGCCACCTCGAGATAAGTATTCATTCCACTATATAAACACACCAATGTTCTAATTGGATTAATCATGGTTAATACAGTTTTCTTATATTTGGCTAGACCGCTCTTTTATCTTTTGTCTATTTCCTTGTGTGTGTTATTGTGTCTTAAGTAGATCTAAGTTACCACAAACCTGTGCCAGTCTCTCAGGCTAAAAACCTCCCTTTATCCGTTAGAATTAGGATTAGCATAGGTTTAGCATAGGTTTAACATAGAATAGAATTAACATAGTTTAAAGTAACTTAGTTTAGATAACCAAAATATTGATAATAAAAGATTAGTTCTCGCTCTTAGTGATCGACACCCTACCTACCATGAAACTCCATCTGACCGGGTACACTGCTCGTTAACGTGTTGTTTTAGAAGTCAGCAAAATATAAATTTAAAACTTGAACTATCATAAATTACACCTACATGACAACATTCTCAGAGGGTTTGATTTGGTTTGAGGTTTTTATGTGTGTGTGTTTTGATGAGTTTGTGAAAAATGAGATGTAGATTGGTGATGGTTTTATAGGATTGATGAAGTTACAAATTTTTCTTTGTGAATGTGTAACCGTCATTTTGATGTTATGAAGTTATGAGAAATGTTTAGGGTTTGTTTTCAACATGTGTGCTAAACTTTGTATTTAATGAAAGTCAGCAAAGCATGTATCTGACACCTAGAACAATAAACAACCATCTATTCAACTGAAAAAGTAGGTGAGAGAAAGAAGGTGAGGTCATTCTAACGTTTAGATATACTTTTTAAATATATTAAAATAAACAACTTCTTAGAAGAAGTTATTTAGATAAAATAATATTAATTTAGAAAATCACTTTTGTTTTGTTATTAAAAACTGACCTTGTGATTGATATTTAAGTAGTTGAACTAGGTTCAGGTTTGGTGTTTTGTTATGCTGAATAGATATTGGTGACTTTATCAACATACATGCTCCAGCGAAGGCGACAAAACCATACATGCTCATGCAAATCCATGAATGAGACAGATGTGGTTTCTCAGTTACGTCACTCGAGAAAGATGAAGAGTTAGATCAAAATTATTGTTTGAAACTGAACTAAAGAGAATAAATCAGTTTTGTTCAGTTCTTGATGTGGCCAATATCAAAGCTCTAGCGAAGGCGACAAAACCACACATGCTCATGCAATTCCATGAATGAGACATAAGTGATTGCTCTGTTACTTCACTTAAGCAAGATAAAGGTTGCATACAGAAATTGAAGTGACATTTTAACATGTGAAAGATTATTCAGTTTTGGATGAACTTACTGAACCTTCAATTTTCTTCAGTCAGTATTGAAGGTTCAGGTTTTTAATTAATGTTTAGCATACCTAGTTCAACTATTAATCTTTTGAAAGTTGGCTCATCCAGAGGCTTGGTGAAGATATCAACAAGTTGATATTAAGTAGGAATGAAATGTAATTCAATGTCCCCTTTAAGAATATGATCTCTGATAAAGTGATATATGATATCAATATGCTTTGTTCTTGAGTGCAGAACTGGATTGTTTGAGATTGCAATAGCACTGGTGATATCACAAAATATGGGTACCTTTTCATATATGATGTCATAGTTAGTGAGTTGACTTTTCATCTATAATATGTTGGCACAACATCCAACAGCAGCTACATATTCAACTTCAGCTGAGGACATAGCTATAGATTGCTGCTTTTTAGCACTCTCGCACATAAGTTTGCCTCCTAGCAACTAATAGGCACCTAAAGTGCTTTTTTTGTCCATGTTACATCCAATATAGTCAAAGTCTGAGTATCCTTTTAGGTCAAAACCTAAACATTTTGGATACCAAAGACCTAGACTGGGAGTACCTTTTAGGTACCTAAAAATTCTCTTAACAATAATAAGGTAGGATTCTTTAGGATTTTCTTAATATCTTACACAAAGACAAGTTGAGAATTGAATGTCAGGTCTGCTTGTAGTTAGGTACATTAGTTATCCAATCATACCTCTATATTGAGTCTCATTTACAGCTTTACCATTAAGATAAGGTCCTAACTTGTTAGGGGTACCATTGGAGTTTTCACTGATGAGCCATTTATGTCATATTTTTTTAGCAGATCATTGACATATTTTTCTTGGTTGATTGAAATGCCTCTTTCAGATTGTTTGATCTGAAATCCAAGGAAATAGGTAAGGACACCTATCATGCTTATTTTGTATCTTTGAGTCATCAGTTTAGCAAACTGTTTGCATAATTTTATGCTGGTGGACCTAAAGATAATGTCATCAACATAGATTTGCACCAAAATCACATCAGATTGAGTTTTGTAGACAAACTGAGTGTTGTCTATCTTACCTCTTACAAACTTAAGTTTAGTGAGATAGGTTGAGAGAGTTTCATACCACGCTCTTGGAGCTTGTTTAAGTCCATAAAGGGCTTTGTCCAATTTTCACACATGGTTGGGGAACTTACTACTTTCAAAACCTGGAGGTTGTTTGACATAAACTTCTCTTTTAGTTTTCCATTGAGGAATGCACTTTTGACATCCATTTGATAAACTATGAAGTTCATGTAAGTGGAAAAGGAAAGAAAGATCCCAATTGGTTCAAGTCTTGCAATAAGAGCAAAGGTTTCATCATAGTCTATGCCTTCTTTCTGATTGTAGCCTTGAGATACAAGTCTTTGCCTTATTTTTGATGACAATTCCAGTTTCATCTCTTTTGTTCCCGAATACCCATTTTGAGCCAATTATGGTTTTACCATAAGATGCAAGAACTAATGTCCAGACTTTGTTTCTGGCAAATTGGTTTAGTTCATCTTGCATGGCATCAACCCATCAAGGATGTTGTAGTGGTTTAGAGACCTTTTTAGGTTCTTCTTTAGAGAGAAAATCTACAAAGAGACATTCATGAGCTGAAGCTGCACTAAGTTGTTTGGCCATGGCTCTTGTGAGCATTTTAGCTCTTGGATTACTAATGATATTAACTAGCTCAAAATGTTTGTCTTAAGACCATATGTCTTGAGGGACTAGAGTGACCATAGATGGAATGGATAAGGAGTAATTTGGGATTGGAATTGTATTATGTACTCAAGTATCCTTGACACTTGGAGAGGATAAGTGTTTAGAGATTTGAATGTCTTCAGTGTTTGGGAGAAGATACCAAATCTCACAATCATAATCTGCGAGTAATTTTAACCATAGTCGTTGCCTCATATTCAATTCTTTTTGACGAAGAATGTGTTGAAGGCTTTTATGATCAGTGAAAACTGTACACTTTATACCGTATAGATAGTGTCTCCAGATTTTAAGAGCAAATACTACTGCTCCTAATTCAAGATCATGAGTGGTATAGTTTTCTTCGTGAGGTTTGAGTTGTCGAGATGCATATGCAATGACTTTTTCTCTTTGCATTAATACAACTCCTAAACCTTGAAGAAATGCATCACAATAAACGATAAAGTCATCGTTTCCTTCTGGTAATGCTAAGATTGGTGCTTCACAAAGTTTTTGTTTAAGGAGTTGGAATGCCGATTCTTGTTCTTCGCCCCAGATATAATTCTTGTTTTTTTGGGTTAATTTAGTCAAAGGCTTTGCAATTTTTGAAAAAACTTTCATAAATCTTTAGTAATAGCCGGCGAGTCCCAAGAATTAACACACTTCTGTGGGTGTAGTGGGAGATGTCCAGTTCTTAACAGCTTCAATCTTGGTAGGGTCAACATGAAGTCCTTGACTATCAATGAGATGTCCAAGAAATTGCACAATTCGAATCTAGAAATCACATTTAGAGAACTTGGCATACAATTTCTCTTTTCAGAGTAATTCCAAGATTATTCTCAGATGATTTGCGTGTTCTTCTTTGTTACGAGAGTAGATAAGAATATCATCGATAAATACTATTATGAATTTATCCAAATATGGTTTACACACACGATTTATGAGATCCATGAATACAACAGGTGCATTAGTTAAACCAAATGGCATAACCTGAAATTCATAATGTCCATATCTTGTTCTGAAAGCAGTCTTAGGAATATCTTCATCTCTTACTCTTAGTTGATGATAACCTGATCTTAAGTCAATTTTTGAGTAAGCGCTTGAACCTTGAAGTTGATCGAATAAGTCATCGATCATGGGTAATGGGTAATGATTCTTTATGGTAACTTTATTCAACTCTCGGTAATCGATGCACATTCTAAAAGATCCGTCTTTCTTTTTAACAAATAAGGCAGGAGCTCCCCAATGCGATGTACTTGGTCGAATAAAACCTTGGTCTGCTAGTTCTTGAAGCTGGTTAGATAACTCCTGCATTTCTGAAAGAGCCAATCTATAAGGTGTTTGAGCTACAGGCGCTGCTTTGGGGATTAAGTGTATTTGGAACTCTACTTGGCGAACGGGAGGAAGACCAGGTAGATCTTCAGGAAAAACATCTAAAAATTCTTTGACTACGGGGATATCTTCTAGTCTTTTCTCATCTAATTTCTTTTCCATTACTTGGATCATGCTTGGTTACTTGATCCATTAGCCTTTGGGCTATGTTAATGGCTTCGTCCAAAGTTTGAGGTTTAGAGGTGGTAACATTTCCTTCAATGCTTCGAGGTAGTCCCTCGATGAAAGCTTCTAAGAGTTTCTCGGTGTTTGGCACCATGTTTGGCCATAAGATTGTTAATTCTTGGAATCTTCTAACATACGATTTAAGATCATTTCCCTTTACAGTCAGATTGTAAAGTTCTTCTTCCATTTTTCTGATTTTAGTCCGGGGATAATACTTGTTCGTTAGAAGCCTTTTTAACTCAGTCCAGGTAATTCGATTGGCTTGCTCTACTCCCATAGGTTGGGCATATGCATTCCACCAGGACAAGGCATCGTCAGTCAAAGTACCAGTAGCAAATGTTACTTTGTTTTCTTTAGTACATCTGCTACGAGAGAATACTGATTCGGTTCATTTAAACCAGCGGATAAGGCCAACTGCTCCTTCCGTACCATTTAAGAAGAAAGGTTGACAGCTGATGAACTCTTTATAGTTTCCTATTTTTACTATAGGAGTTCCAGTAGGACCGGTGTTCCTGTTGGGATTACTAGCATTTGCCATTGTTACAGCTTATGCTTCTAGGGCCGCAGTGACACTGTCAGCAACTAGTTTTCTAATGGCATCTTGAGTCATGGCCGGTGCTTCCAATGTTGATGTTCTTTTGGGAGGAATTCTATCAACAAAATATAACATGTAGTAAGAATGATATCACATGTCTAAAATTGTTTAAAGAGTAATGCTTATTTTTCTTTAAAATGCTTAAAGTTTAAGAATAAGCATTGCTATGAGGGTGATGAAGATGAAAATGATGCATATGATGATGATGAATGATGATAATGAATGATGATGATGAGTGGTGATGATAAATGGATCGGTATTATGAAACAACAAGGTATATAACGGGATTGCCTTTGTATTAAGAACAACTTACCTTAGTACTATACATAGTCAATATTTGACAAGTGTTTTTATTTATACCACACATCCCGTGGCTAGATTAAAAGCTAGTACTGGAATCTAAGCTAGTAGTTGGATGATCATTCCATACGGTTCTTAAGTTCGTTGATGGAGTCTTGGAGATTTTCTATATCCGCTTGGTGACGAATCTGCATGTCGTTGATAATGTCTCCAAGTTTAGTAATTCTGAAGCGGGCTAGAGAAATCTTATGGTTACTTCCCATTTGTTTCCTTTGGAGTTTGGTAATTTGGGCACGAGCTTGTTGAAGTTCAGCTTCCAAAATATCAAAATCTTGTTGGATGATTACTCATCCTTTTCCGAGACCTTTGACTTTATCTTCTATATGCACAATACGATCGAGAGAGAGTTCTCCTAAGTAATTCATAATTTCTTCAATTTGTTCCTCATGACGCTCTATACTTGTCTTTCGAGAGCTTTCACCTATCTCAAAGGCTTGAGGTAGGGAAGAGGTAGAAGAAGAGGATCGGCCTTGTTTCTTATCGATTGTATGAAGTGAAGTGTTAATGGGGATCCTACACACCTTACAATGTTATTTTGCCTTTCTTATAACTTGTAACATATTAAATTAAACTAATAAACCCTAATTAATACATAATCCTTTTTATGCTTAACCAAGAGTGTAAATCACTTATGTGTCCATTTTAGCATGATATTATTAACATCATAAGATATATAAAAGTGTACATTATGATCATTGCAAGTAAAAACTCCATTTACATGATAAAAATCCTAAATGGTGATTTAAGCTATAAAGTGTATATAACAATATTCAATGATAATGAAAATGTAAGAATCTAAAGATTCAATGTATGACTTATGATGTATGAAGATGATGACAATCAAGTGCTAAACCCTTGTTTAGACTTAAAATCAAAGCTTGCACAATGAAAACCCTAGTTTTCCTAGTGAAAACCCTAGCTTCCCTTTTCTTGATTAAAGCTTGAATATGGTTAACCAATGCTTGGAACCATCTTAGAATACCTTAGATATGATGTGTATAAGTGTGTATGGGTTGTAGAAAAATTGATATGGATTATCCAAAAGGGGTGTTTCTTGCCGTGGCCAAAAGAGGGACAAAGAGAGGGTTTGGTTTGATTTTTGGTTAAGTGTGGAAGTGTATGCATGCTATCTATGTGTTACTTGCACTTATAAGGGTTAGAGTGGTCAAAAGTTTGCAATAGTTAGTCAAGAGACAAAGAGAGGGTCTTAGGGAAGACTCTTGGTCAAAGGGAACAAGGTATGGCTATGCTTAATGGAGATAGGAAGTACAAAGACTACTTGGAAGATTTTTTTCTTATATTTCATTGTATACATTGCTATAAATTCGGCATATGTATGATACATATGATATATTTTTGTAACTTTTATGTATTGGGTATAAATGTGGGTATTTGTTGAAGCGTACAATAAATTTGTGGTTTCGGGTAAGCCTCGATACTTAGATTTATCGCGAAACGTATACACATTACGTATACGATAAAAATAAAATTGAACCATGATCATAATTATTCTCAAAATAATTATTTTATATTTGATTGAAGTAAACATTTAACCGTTTGATGCCCGTTTACATTGAACGCTAAATTTTTAACTTACGCGAATAGCTTAATCATATAACTATTTAAAGCAAACGCGTACAATACAAAAGGTACCATTGTGGACTTTAATCAGCGTCGTCAATGACTTGAAACACAAGGTGTTTATAGACTGTCCCCATAAAAACGAGCCTTTGACCTCAAGGGCTACACGTTGCAGCACTTGACGACGTGCGGTCTTGAAGAAGAGGTGATGGGAATTCTTCTTGAATTGGTCTTCATGTTCCCACGTGAACTCAGGTACCTTCTTGGAGATCCATCGAACCTTGACTAATGGGATCCAGCTCGCTTCACCGTTTAACTTCTTTGGCCACTTTTTTCTATTGGTTCCTCAAAAAAATAAAGCTTGTCATCAAGATGGAAGTCCACCAACGTAACGGCAACTGGTTCTTCGGCATACATCTTTTCAGGTTGGACACATGAGGAATGATATTATGAACTCTGCTCATTTCTTCATAAGCACGAGCTTGTAAGCAACCTATCCAACCTTCTCTATCACCTTGAAAGGTCCATCATACCCTGGTTTGAGAACTTGCCCCCGTTTGCCAAAACGTACGACCCATATTCCAAGCGAAACCTTAAGCATAACTTTATCCAGACATGGATTTCATTGTTTTACGCGTACAAGTCAGCGTAACTCTTCTGTCGATCACGAGCGGCTTGCATCCTTTGCTTGATTTGGATGATTTTCTCAGTGGTCTCTTGAATTAGTTCTGGACCAAGGATTTGAGCTTCTCCAACTTCAGTCCAACAAACAGGTGAACGACACTTCCGACCATAAAGTGCTTCGAATGGTGCGGCCTTGATGATAGTGGTGATAGCTATAGATGTATGAAACTCGACTAATGGAAAATGTGGTTAACCCAACCCTTTCAAAATCGATCTGCACCAGCAGCCAGCATATCCCTCGAGAGTTTTGAATTAGTCCTCTGCTTATGCCCGTCCTATATGTGGATTGGTTACGTAATACACCACTATCCAAATTAGTACCCAAAGCGTTCTGAAGTGACCTCCAGAAATTGGATGCGAATCTCGGGTCACGATCACAAATGATTGAGACAGGTATTCCATGTCTCGTGACCACCTCCTTTAGGTACATTCTTGCAAGTTTATCCAAAGGATCAGTCTCTTTCAATCGGTGTGAAGATCGCAGACTTAGTGAGTCCGGTCACCGATCACCCAAATGTGTTGTATCCTTGCTACAGTCCTTAGGAAGCTTCGTAAAAAAATCCATAGTGATGTTGTCCCACTTCCATTCAGGTATCTTAGGTTGTACCAACAATCCTGATGGTATTTGATGTTCAGCCTTGACCTTAGCACAGGTCAAACACTTGCTAACATAAGGTGGCAATGTCCGGCTTTCATATTGGCCACCTATATAGCTTTCTTCATATCTTCTGGTACATCTTGTTGAGAACCAGATGTAGTAGATATTTGATTTTGTGGGACTCATGCGATGATTACAGTCCCAAATCACCAAAACAAGGTAACCAACATCTGCCATTGAGGCATAGGGTGCCACCTAACGGAGGTTCCAACTTATCCGTCCAAAACGCCTCTGGAATATTTAGCGTTTTCACCAACAATTCCTCCAACTCTTCATATCTTGATGTTCTCTTGTTCCTTGCTTCAGTTTAGAGCTTTTCAAGATTTGTTGGGAAGATCGGAAACATAATAGTCGTAACTAAGGCTTGAAATCTTAACGGTGGTTTCTCGTCTTTCCTGCTCAAATGCATCAGAACCGACATCGGCTTTTCCTGGGAGATACGTAAAATACGCAATCGTAATCACAAAAAAAAAAAATTAAGCAATCTACCATGCGGCGTTGTCTCCATGTTAGTTCCTTCGGATCAAGAATGTGGCTTAAGCTCTTATGAATCAGTGAACACAGTACACTTGGTTCGGTACAGATAGTGCCACAAATCATGAGAGCGAACACTACTGCCCCCCCCTTCCAAAAGTTCCAATTCATGAGTCGGTATAGATTCTTCTCATGAATTTTTAACTGTCGAGAGGCATAAGAAATCACATTTTTCTCTTTGCATTAACACAACGCCCAAACCCTTCTTTGAAGCATCGCAGTATGCGATAAAATCTTTGCTTCCCTTCCGTTAAGGCAAGGAATTGGTGCACTGGCACAATTTCTGCATTTGGTGTGTGTGTCGTGTGTTTTTAACAGTTGAAAAGCGCTTCTTGTTTATCGCCCACTCAAACTTGACCTCTTTTGAGTAACTTAGTATAGTTGGCGATCTTTGAAAATCCATCAATGAATCTTTGGATATTAATCGGCAAGACCTAAAAATTGACGAATCTCCGTGGTGACTTGAGATGTCCCCAATCTTTAATGGATTCAATCTTGGCTGGATCTACATGAATACCTTCACCATCGATCACGAGACCGAGGAACTAGATACTTTTGGGAATCCCAAATTACACTTGGAAAATTTTTGCATACAACCCTCTTTCTTAAGCAACTATAAAGATTAAGCTAAGGTGGCTCTTCGAGTTCATCTTGTTCTTTGAATATATTAGAATAATTGCAATAAAGTACAATCACGAATTTGTCAGATATGGTATTTTATTTTGCATACTCGATTCAATAAGGTTCATGAATACGGCAGGTGCGTTTAGGTCAAACCAAACGGCATAACTTGAAATTCATAATGGCCGTAACGAGTTCTGAAGCTGTCTTCAGAATTGTCTTTCTCTCGAACCCTCATGTTGGTGTAACCAACCTTAGGTCGATCTTCGAGTAGACACTCGACCCTTGAAGCTGATCAAATAAATCATCAATTCTGGGAAGTGGATAACGGTTCTTCACTGTTAGTATTGTTTTATTCCCGATATCCAATGCACTACCGGAATGATCCATCTTCTTCTTGACAAACAAGACCGGAGCTCCCCAGGGTGAGGAACTGGGTCTTATAAAGCCTTTGTCGGACAGCTCTTTCAGTTGCTCCGATAACTCTTTCATTTCGGAAGGCGCCAATCGATAAGGTGCCCGTGCTACAGGTGCAGCACCAGGTACCAAATCAATTTGAAACTCCACTTGTCGAGTCGGAGGAAGACCCGGCAAGTCTTCAGGAAATACTTCAGGAAAGTCTTGAACTATTGGTACGTCCTCAAGTCGCTTCTTCTCCGACTTGTCTTCAACCTCTTTTGCAGTGACATGTGCCAAAAAGATAGGAAATCCTTTTTCCATGTACTTCTGCGTTTTAGTGCACGAAATGATGTTTAATCGTGTCACATTTCCCTGGTTACTTCCATCACCGTGTATGATTAAGGTTTTATTTCTCCAGGGGATGCGAACAATCTTCTCGGCACACACAATGACCGCTTGGTACTTCGCCAACCAATCCATACCGATTATAGCATCGAAACTACCAAGTTCTACAGGCATTAAGTTTATGTTGAATTGGTGGTTTAGGAAGTTTAATGTGCAACCCTTAAGTATAGTGTTTAACCCAATTATTCTCCCGTCAGCTAGTTCGACATCATAATAGTGATCTAGGGTAGATGGCGTGATGTCAATTTCAGAGCTAAATGCAGTAGACACAGAACTTCTATCGGCACCCGTATCAAATAAAATATATGCATAGCGGTTGTTTAGAAGGAACGTACCCGCAACGACGTTGTCTAGGTTTGCCCCCGCGTTTCCAACCACATACACCTTTGCTAGAGCCCTGTTATTCCCATCTTGATTACCACGGTCATTGTTTTTCAGTTTTGGGCAGTTTCTTCTAAAATGTCCTTGAGCTCCGCACTCATAGCAACCATTTCCTCTCCGATTATTATTGTTGTTGTTGCGGTTATTGTTGTTAGCATTTGCAGGTCGGCTTCTACAATCCTTGGCCAGATGGCCAACCTTTTTGTAGTTATTGCACCTAGGTGGACAAGGACCTTCATGGTTGTAATTACACTTGGAATATAGAGGTTTAGACCCGACGTATGATTTCCTGTCACTATTGCCTGCAGTGTAGGCCTGGCCTGTGTTTTGCCTCTTGTTCTGTTGTTGTTGGTTTTGATTGTTCTTTAAAAGATCATCATACCTTCTTTTCTTTTCTGCCTAACGTTCAACATAGGCATGGGTCTTCTCATCCATCAACTCAGTTGTTTTAGTGGCATTTCAACAGCCTCTTGCATGGTTTTTGGCCTTGAAGCTACAATGTTTCCTTGGTCATGTCGGGCAGTCCACCGGTATTACCTCGCAAATTTTGTCTGACTCTAGGGAACATCCATTACACACATAAGTGTAGTTCTTGAAAACGTTGGTTGTACTTGACCACATCTGTTCATATCACTTTCAAGTTCCATCAATTCAGCCTCAGAGCTTCTTAATTTCTCGTTTTCTTGGACAATACTGTTCAGTCATCTTCTTTATCAGATCGACCCAAGTCATTGCATATGAAATCATGAGTAACGGTTCATAACATGGGAATTCCACCCATGTTAGGCTCATGACTAAAAGATGTTCAAGGTAGAATAATTTTGTTATGGTTTTTACTCAAAGCAGTTGATTATGCGGAAACAGTCTCCATCCGTTCAAACATTTGGGTTAAATCTTAACATAACTCAGTTTAACTTGGTAATTCATTTGGTTTGCAATTAATTGATAGACTGTATGTGCTCTCTCGTGCTAAGCGGTGGTGTTCAACGTAATCACGTGAACGTTGTATGGTTGTAAACGCCTTTTCTGTTGGCATAACGGGCTGCCTTAGCGTATATGTATAAGAGGTATTGATGTGGGGGGTGGGGGGCTTGTGTGTCAGGAGGGGTGGGTGGGGGAGTTGGGGGCGTGTGGTTGGGGGGACGGGTGTTGAACTTGGGGCTAGGGGGGGGAATGGGGAGGATTGATATTGTTTTGTATGGTACAGGGTGGTGGATGTTTAAGATGTTAATGGATGGTATGTGAATGGTGTTTGTTTGGGTGTTGGATTTTTTATGGGGGGGTCTTCTGGGTGTTGTGTTTGTATGGGCTGTTGTTGTTTTTTGTGTTATATGGGTTTGGGTATGTCCGTTCAATTAAGCGGTTGAATTGGATATTTTCTTTTTTGTGTTGTTTGGTGTTGTTATTGGGGTGGGGTAGTTATTGGTTTGGGTCTCAGTTATGATATGGTTGTTGTTGGGATTGTGTTGGGTACTTTGATTTGGATCTGTGGGCTTTGGGTGGTGGTAGGTGTGTGAGTTGTGTTAATGTGTAGTCTATTGGGTTGGTGAGTGAGGTTTAGATGGGTATTATGCTTGTTGGTGGGTTTGTAACTGGGGGCTGGTTGGTTATGGGTGATTATTGTTGATTGTCTGGTGGAGTGTCCTTGGGGTTGGGTTGGTGGCTCTGTAGCGGGGATTGGATTTTTATATCGGTGTAGTGGGTGGAGGTATGCCTGTTGTCAGTATTTTAGATGAGGGTTTGTGGTATGGGGTGGTTGTGAGATGGGTTTGGGGTGCTTTCTTCGTAGGGTGGTAGCTGTGTGTGGTGGTGTAGGGCGGTGGGGGGTGCTTGGTGTTGGGGGGGAGTTGGTTCTTTGTTGGGGGGAGGGCTTGAAGTGGTGTGGGGTATCTTTGTGTTTGAGGTTTGTTTTGTGGGCGGATATGGGAGGTGTTGGGGTTTGTAGTGGTTATGTTAGGTTTGTAGGGTGGGCGAATGTAGTGTAAGCAAGTGTTTGGAGCCCCCACAGCAGCACCACAAGGATATGGTTCAACAAGGTGGGGCCCATCATTGTATCGGTGTAGCGTCGAAGCGTCTGGTGCGGGTTGTTGATGTAGTGTGGTTTGTGCGTGACAAAAATATTGAGTTGGAAATGAAGCTGGCGTATGGATCGTGTGTGAAGTGTTTCGTATTTTTTCGTTTTTGGATTGTGGTTGGCTTTTGGTTGTGGTTGTGATTAAGTTAAGTAGCATGTAATATGTGCTAGGGGTGGGTGTGTGGGTTTTTATGATGAATTGTCTGGGGTGTTGGGGGTATGTAGAGATTGGTGTTGTATTTTTGTGTGGGTTTGCGTTTACCTATTTTGTGATAGTGGTATGTCGATGGTGTATGATGGATTGATGGTTGTTTTTTATAGGTGGTCTTGTTAAATTGTGAAGGCTAGTTGTTTGAGTTGTTTTTAGAAATTAGGGGGTTACTCTAGTATGGGTTTTGTGGGGGGTGCCGAGACATGGTGATTTTAGAGTTGTAGTTTTCTTCTTTTATTTGTATATCAACAATTGTTTTATTATAAATATTTTTTTTTATTTTATACCTGACCGTATTAATATTAAATATTTACTATAAGTTTAAGAAAATAAATTATTATTCCTTTCTACTTTATTTATCACACAGTGAAAAGGTACAACTGAATTGTATCAAACAATGATATAACAAATCGACATTCATCACCACAATTCGATTATCAGACATGACATAATAACACCCTTCCATCTATAACTAGAAAAACATCCATGATGATTCAGTACAAAATGATCACTTGATTTAGGTTACAAAGAATAATTACACACCTAAAGCCATTACGCTAAGTCGGGAGCTTACCCATAATTACTTAGTGCAGGGCTATACAAGAGAGCTCACTCAAACAACTAAAAGATTATACAGGATAGCATCATACAAAACAAAAGACTCTATTCGCTGCTCACAGCTAGACTGCTAGCTGGGAGTAACCCATAAAAACTTAACAGACTGCATAGTAGCTACAATCATAACCAAAGTCTAGGAACTGCTACCAGTGTCCTCTAATGTGTCAACGTGTGCTCCAGCCTCAAGGGCATAGGTACGCATGATATGCTGAAAAGCAAAATCATCTGCAGCCTGACGCTGCCACTCGTGGTGACGCACCTCAGTCTCTAACACTGTAACTCGTGCCTCTAATGCCCTGCAGTAAGCTTTAGACTTAGCCAAGGCCTGACGGGTCTCCATACTCTCTTGCTCGTAAGCAAGTCTCTCTCTCCTCAATACCTTAATCTCAACTCTCACAGCTTCACGATCCTTCTGGGCATCGTGATGTCGTGAGTACAACTTCGAACTCTCTCTACTGCGAACATCTACCTGGTAACTGACCCTCATGTTGACCATCTCTAAGGCGGTCATCATCCTCCCGTAATTAACAGTTCATGATAATGGGCTCAGATTGTGGTTATCGCTACTTAGGCAAAATGTAATCTTAATATAAAACTTAAACCATTGTGTCTGTTGTATACATTTGCATGTCTTCCACCCCAAAAGATTTGTTAAAACAAAGCATGTAAAATGTGAGCTATGAACTCACCTTGAGTTATGATAATCCAAATGGTCGCAGATAATGCGTCACGTTTAAAGATCAGAATCGGCAAACCTAAATTATCATAGGGTACGTATAAGTCGAGTTCTTTAATTGATTACATTGAATGTAATCCTATAGTATATATCGTACTATCGTTGGGCATTTCATAATTAAGAGGTCATGACATGACGTTCGAGGAGTTAGGGACACTTTAAATCGTAAATACCAACAACTCGTCGAACGCCATCGAAGAGGCCTCATTATGAAACTACCTAGTAATATAATACTTTGATAACACATGTATTGTATATAGCTCTATCACCAGCTAATGGTTTGGAAAAGTTTGTGTTCAATAAAGTTAAAACGTTTATGAATTACCGTTTTAGCAAATCTGGCGTAACTTTCCCGTTTAAACCAGATTCTCCGCGGTTCTTATGACCAATCTTTGTATTAAGGGAGAGTTCATCATAATTTGAATTTTTTCATATTTTTGACCCTTGTGTGAAACAGTATATTTACTGTTCAACATTCAGACGTGAGTTTTATAAAAATCGTATTCCGTCAGTCGTAAAACCCGTAATGTCGTATTTTATTTCGTAAGCTCCGTTTTAACGATTCTTTCGACGGTCGTTCTCGTATTTGAAAGTTCTATATATATGAGGTTTACTCACTAAAATATACTTTCTGTCAGGAATATAACTTTTATAAAAATAATTTTTATAAAAGTATTAATTGTCGTAAACTCGCGAAATTCATAACTCGTTCGTTATTAATTGAAAAATTGCGATTCTTATCATTTTGGAATCCTAAAAATGTGTATTATTTATTAAAAATATCAACACTTGCTGTTTAAAGTTTTTATAAAAATGTTTTTATAAAAATTCTTTTACGACTTCATTTATTAACGTATAACTCGTTTTTAACGTAACTTTTTCGTTATTAATCCGTTTAACAAGTTTCTTACCTTTTCGGAATCGTCGTGAAATGTATTATCTTATAAAAATATAAAAATGGATATGTTAAATGTCGAATTTTGGACAGAATGTTTATGCTAGTTTGTTAAGTCCATATATATCTTTGTTTTCATATTTTTCCACTTTTGTAACCCACCATATGTCTTATATTTCATATATATTATATATCATCCTTATATTAGCAACCATACAACATTAACATAGGTCCATAATTAACCTTAACTTGTCATAAGTATTTCTTTAGCTTGAAACATATTAATAAACCATTAAAAACCCTAATTAACCCATGATCATGTTTACATTAAAACAACATGATGCAATATTTTATCATCCTTTTTAACATGATATATGTAATAACACAACATATATAAAAGTAATCCATATGATCATTTCAAGTAGAAATCTCATTTTCATGATAAAATCCTAAATGGTGATTTAAGCTATAAAGAATTATCATATGCATATAAATGAAAGTTGTAAGAACATAAAGAGTTCAAATGGACCTTATGAGATATGATGATAATGAGAAACAAATGCTAAACCCGTGTTTAGCCTTAAAAACCAAGCTTGCACATAAGAAAACCCTTATTTTCTTAACAAAAACCCTAGCTTCCTTTTCTTGATTAACACTTGGAAAAGGTTAGCCAATGCTTGGGATCACCTTAGAATACCTTAGAATGGATGTGTATAGGAGTGTATGGGTTGTATAAAAATTGATATGGGTAAGTGTGGTGGCTTGGTTCTTGCCGTAGCATATATGGAGCCAAAAGGAGGTTATGTTTGATTTTTACAAAGTGTAAAGTGTGTATGAGTTATCTTAGCTAGCAATGCATGTATATAGGAAGTAATTCTAGTCAAGGGAACATGGTATGGCTCAAGGGATGGTCTTTAGGTCTTAGGGATGGCTTGGTCTTGGTCTAAGTCAAAGAAACAAAGTATGGTGTGCATTAAAGAAGTATGTTGCATATTTGACTAAAGTGGATGAGTTTTGTTATAATACTTGTACACCTTGCAAGAATTTCGGCAATACATAAGATATAGATGATATATTTTGTAACTTTTATGTATTGGGTATAAAAGTGGGTATTTGTTGAAGCGTAGAAAAGTTTTGGTGGTTCCGGGAGTGCCTAAAGATTTTTATAGCGAAAAGTATACACTTACGTATCCGATAAAAATTAAACTTGATTCAAAGTTAATAACTATTCTCTCTAAAATAATTTTATACCACCTTGATTATGTTAAACATTTATTTTTGATGGCCCGTTTACATTGAAACGGTAATTTTTGGCGTACGCGATTTAACCTATCGCTTATGATTTAAACCTGAAACTGTACATTACAAATAAAGTACATTGCGGATTTGTTGACGTCTTCAATGAAATTGAAAAACACAGGGTGTTATAAACATGCCTAGTTCCTTATTCCGTGTGACCCATTTTGGGGTGTTACAAAAGGTACTTGACAAAGTTACCCATTATATATCAAATATAGTGCTATTGGTACCGGAAGTCTAGGAAATACAACAAACGGAGTCGTCAACCCCGATAGTATATATCCTTAATATTCGCGTTCACTCGCAAGTGAATATGGTTCATTATTAGAATATATTGGCAGTAAATGGCACTCTAGGCAATAAATATATCTGGCATACAGTTCGGAAAAACATTTGCAATTTCAATGGTTTAAGCATGTATCCCCCTTGGGGTTTATTAAGTATTATATGATTTAAAATGCGATGCGATGACTCAACTTAACATGGGAATATCTGATTGATAGCAATTAGGATCAATCAAGTGAAAGTAACAGCTACGTCACGCAACCTGGGGTAATATGTCAAGTCTTAGTATGATGGGTATGTTTCAAAACTTATAAAGTTTAACGTTCTTACTTTGATTTATTAATTTATGGAAGTATTGCATCATTGTTCGGGCTATCATAATCCAAAGGCCATGTAGTATCGTTTGAGGAGTCAGGGCACTTTAAATCGTAAACCATTAAACTCGTCAAAACAATACCTAAATGAGGAAATCCCTCACATGAAATTTCATAGTAAGTGATACAGATAGATTAAGTTTCTTCAAAAGCTAGTCGATGGACAAGTTACATTAATTTATAAGTAATTGTTTTTAATGCGGTCGATGGTTGAGTTAATAACGATAATGTGTGTCGGGTTTTATAAAATCGTGTCTTATATTATTCCATTTTATTATTCTTATATTTTATATAAAAGGTATTATATTTATATTTTAAGTATCCAAAATGGCAAATATATAAACTAGATTTAAAACTTTTACAAGTTTAGTTCTTTATATATAAAGTATATTAATTAAAACCTTTAACTTTGATACTTGGCAGATAGATCCTTATGTTATTAACTTTAGTAAAATGACATTTTCAGCCCCTCTAGTTATAAATTTTAGGAATTGTTACGATATATACCCCCTTGCAGGGTAAAATAAATTTACCAATTCATGTTCAAAAAAGCCATGCAAGCTTATTTTAGGATTCCAAATGATATTTGCAGGTTATAGCTTATTAGAATAAGCAAAAATAAGATGTTTTAATGTAACAAAAGTTTAGAAAAAGGATTCGTTAGCTAGAAAATCAAAATGGGTCATTTTTAGGGTTTTAATAAAAAACACATAGGTTTGAGGATTCAAGGCTTCAAACAAGAGTTTATATATGATCTTAAGAGTATTATGAACATTCTAAAGCAGATTATGAGCTTATTGAACAAGATTATAAGCTTACTTGAGCTAAAATGGGTTGAAATGGGGTTTTCGGGTTTGTACGCCAAGAAACGCCTTCAATGGCTTCTTTCTCTTGATTCTTGGCTTCTATTCTAATCTTAGGGACCTTCTACTTCTTCCTTGGCTTCCTTACTTCTGCTAAAACTTGGTTTGAACTTAGATTTAAGGTGGAAAAGAGTTGTGAGGATGAAATGAAAGTGTATGTGTGTGTTCGGCTTATATAGGGCTCAAATAACTTAGGGGCTAAGTTTTCTTGTAGTAGGCACCAAGATTACTTGGTGCGGTGGCCAAAGGCTGTCATGGTGACTAATAGAAAGCTAGGGTGAGGTGTAGGGAGGTGGTGATGGTTTGAAAATCAAAGATGGTGACAAGTAGCTTACTTAGTGTGCAACTTGTGGTAGTAGCTTACAAGGAGCTGATGGAGGTGCTTGTAAGGTGCTGGAGTAATGGTGATGTGGTGGTGAGGTCATGGTGATGAAAGTGGTGGTGAGTCATGGAGGAGCTTGAGGTGTTTATTTAGTTTTAACAATGGCTATTTGGTCAGCCAACATCAGTTCCCGGCTAATTTTGTTTGCCATTTACAAACCGTAATTACAATCAACCCTCAAATAGTGAGCATGAGATATATATTTGAGTCCTTTACAACTTTTAGTTTTACATATTTAGGGGTTACTATAAAAATATAGTGCTAACTGCCCATTTACTACATGCTGTGCAGATTTGCCGCCACTTTGCATTGAGCTATAACTAATCATCCGGACATCAAAGTCAGGGTGATTCTATTGCGAAAAATTTATCACAAGACTTAGGGCTACGAACCGTGTCTTTACTTAATACCAGAACATAATAATTTGCCCAGATCTTATTGTTTTATTAACATATCGATTCTGAAAACTATGAACTAGTTTAGGTGTAGGTTTGCTATGGTTTTTATTTTTTTGGTTTAGGGGGAGTGGTAGATGAATTAGGGTTTTAGGATTAGGGTTTAGAAGGATTTAGGGATTAGGTTTAGGGTTTAGGAGTTGTGCATTGGGTGTTTGTACCTTGTGTTAAAGTGGTGGCATGATATAAACATGATTTAGGAGGTAAAATGACCTAATTTGTATTTCATGCACAATTGACTTATACATTGAGATTTAGAAGGTTGTACTAGGGTTTAGGAGGGAAGAGATATTCAAAAGTTTGGCATTGTAACTTGAACACATGCTTTGAACATTTGTACACTTGTTTTGACTGGTAATTAGGGTTTTTGGAATAAACGTTAACGTATAATGCTTGTTTTGCAATAACATTGTAAATGGTACTTTAAATGGATAACGTACATGGTAAAAATGATATTTAAACATAGACTTGACATATTAGGATGTTTACATGATATAAACATAGATATAGATAGCATTGGTAGGTTGCGTGAGCTCGTTTACTTTAGTTACGTAAACTATGTTACATAATGGAATAAAACAAAAAATTTCCCTGTAAAAAGGTAGTATATACTTAATAGATGGATAGTACATTGCATCTAATTTAATAGATGGATATTTACATTGATGAAATATTAAGGGTTGTTTTTATAGTTCCCTTCCTTTCAATAATCTCGTCCGCGGATTTTGTTGAATGATGGAGTGATGTTTGTAAATAATCGAGTGAACAGTTTACAAATTCGAAAGAAGTCTAGAGACTTATTTGTATGATGGTAATAATGACAAATTATAAATGAGTGAACTTAAGTGTATGGCATTTGTACAAACAATTCTCTTTCTATCCGTTTGTACAAATAATTACCTATAACAACCCGTAATTTTCATCACTGTAATTTTCACTTATATTATATTAAATACTACTTTTTGCAAGGGCAATTTTTTGCTTTATTCATTATGTAACATAGTTTTAGCAATTTCTAAAGGAAACGAGCTCATTGCAACTACCTCATGGCAATTTATCTACGTTTTGTTAGTCTCAAAATATTGAGTCGAACAATGGAAGTTCGTTCATAATTGCATTAGTCTCGGTCACTAAATTAATTATTACGTTGTAATAGGCTAACGGGTTAAACGGGCTCTTAATTTGTATTCTTTCGGTCACGTGTATCGGGCAAATGCCAAGTTACACCCGTGCCCGGCCTGTATTAGATTTACTAAAGGCATGCAAAGCCTTTTAGTCTTAACTATAAATACCCCTCTCCAAGGATGGAGAGGACTGTTGGTTCATTTGTAAACATTCTCTTACAAGTTAATTCAACCATTCTCTTTCATTTTCTCTCTCTTGTTTCTCTCTCTAAACTTCTTCTAATTTCCTTCTCTTTTCTTCTTGAATTCGTGTAACTAGTAATGAAGTGAAGTGATTACGGGTAACCGACATTTGGTATCAGAGCCTCGGGTGTTTCGTGTTTGATTTGTGGATTAAATACAAATTTCGTGGCTTCTTATTATTTTTTCTTCTTGGTTCGAACTAAAACGCAAAGAAAAACCATGGTTTGATTTATATTTTCGTGGTTAAGTTGTTAAATCTTTGTACTTTCGTGGCTAGAACAAGTTCTTACATCTATCTTCGTAGTTCTATAGCTTAGTTCGTGGCTAAATGGGTGAAATCGAGCTAGTTTGAAGTTTTTTTCGTCATTGCGTTTTGAAAAATTCTTGGTTGCGTTTTGTGTATAAAGACAAGAAAGAGTACCACGTGAAAACGACTTGTGAAAGTGACTCTTGTACTTGTTGCGTTTTGCTTAAAGTTCGTTGCGTTTTGCTCAAAAATATTTGTTGCGTTTTGTCAGACAATATCATTGCGTTTTTATCAAGATCTCATTGCGTTTTGCTCAAAGAACTCATTGCATTTTGCTCAAAGAACTCATTGCGTTTTGCTAAAGAACTCATTGCGTTTTGCTCAAAGAACTCATTGCGTTTTGCTCAAAGAACTCATTGCGTTTTGCTAAAGAACTCATTGCGTTTAACTCAAAGAAATCTTGCGTTTTGCTCAAAGACACATTGCGTTTTGCTCATAAAGTCACTAAGTTTTGCTAAAGATCAAGTGCTGCGTTTTGCCTAGAGCCTTGCGTTTTGCTCATTGCGGTTTGCCAAGAAGAGTTTTGCTTATTGAAGACTGCGTTTTGCCTCAAGACATTCCTGCGTTTTGCCTCAAGTCTTACTGCGTTTTGTCAAGACATCTTTGCGTTTTGTCTAAAAAAGACTGCGTTTTGTCCATTGAAAACCCATGTTTTGAAACCCTAATTTCCCGAAAAAATATAACATCAAAACCCATGTAAGGTCGATCCGCGCATCAGGTGGTATTTGACCGAATTGGGGAATCTATTAATCACCGTTTAATCAAAACATAACATCAAGACAAACAAACTTCAAGGACTAATTACAAGGACTTTGGACTTTAATTCGGACTACAAGGACAATTAATCAACAACAACAAACATAATCAACAAACTTTAACAACAACAGTTAACTTTTCACGGTTTCCTCTCGATTTTGTAAAATCCCGCGAAAGAACTCAATTTCTCGGTTTAAATCTTTGACTTGTAAAATCCCGTGGAAATTAATTACTTTCAATTAATCACAGATTCAATCACAACACTTCATAACACTTAAGATCCTTCAATCATTTTTCACTTCATAATTCTTAAATCATTCATCATGACAACTCCAATTGTAACTTCCACAACCGACAGTCAAATGCATAACAACATAATGGCAGCTGGTTCAAGGGATCGTCCACCAATGCTTGCAATAGGACGATATGCACAATGGCGATCATGGTTCTTACGATACATTGATACAAGACCAAATGGTGATGCCTTACGGAAGTGCATTTTTAAAGGTCCTTACACTCCAACGATTGTCACAACTCCAGTTGTTCCTGTAACAGAGGATTCTCCAGCAGTTCCTGAACAAACAACAGTCGAGACAGTTATGAATATGACTCCTGAGAACATAGATCAATTTGAATCAGAAAAAGAAGCGATTCAATTGATATTGACTGGAATTGGCGATGAAATATACTCAACTGTTGATGCATGTCAGACAGATCAAGAAATGTGGGAAGCCATCAAAAGGCTACAACAAGGTGAATCACTCAATATTCAAGATGTCAAGACAAAATTATTTTGGGAGTTTGGTCAATTCACCTCTCACGATGGAGAAACAATTGAGTCTTACTACACATGATTCTACAAAATGATGAATGAAATGATCAGAAACAATTTGACAGTTGCAACGATGCAAGTCAATGTTTAATTTCTTCAATAACTTCATCCAGAATGGTCAAGATTTGTCACAATTGTGAAGCAACAACACAAGTTGGATGAAGTTTCATACCATAAGCTCTTTGACATTCTAAAACAATACCAAAAGGAAGTTAATGAACTTCATGCTGAAAGAATGGCCAAGAATGCTAACCCATTAGCACTTGTTGCTACTGCTCAAACACTTCAAGACCC
>BQNB010013149.1:56811-77773 GCA_026074375.1 Tanacetum coccineum | reverse complement strand
ACTTTGATAAAATGACATTTTCAGTCCTTTTAGTTATAAGTTTCAGAAAGTTACGATATATACCCCTTGCATGGAATACTTTTGCAAAACAAGTCCGAATAGCCATGCAAGCTTATTTTAACATTCCAAAAGATATTTACAGGTTATAGCTTATTAATATAAGCTAAAATATGAAGATTTAACGTAACGAAAGTTTAAAATAACGATTCGTTAAGCCAGAAATCGAAACGGGTCAAATTAGGGTTTTAAAACGAAAACGCACGGGTTTTAAGTTCAAATTCCTTCAAGAATCAATAAAGTACTTATAATAACATTAGTTAGGCTGATTAGGATGGATTATAACAAAAGTTTACAAGTTTAGCTCATAGATTAAGCAAAAACATGAAATTAGGGTTTCGGGTGTACGGTTTTGGATCAAAATGGAAAATGAGCATGAATTGAGTTATAAATTTTAACAAAAGTTTATTTATGATCATATGAACATTATAAGAGTGTAGGAGCAGGTATGAAGATCATAGAACCTGGGTTTGAGCTTATGGCTTAGAAATGGGTCAAAATCGGGACTTTTAGCTTCATACGCCTAGTATAACAACTCTGGGGCTTCTTTTCTCGGTTTCTTTTGCTTTAATTCTGTTATTGAGACTTATTAGGACCACTTAGGAACTTCTTTGAGCAAAGTATTGCGGCTATGATGGGTTATAGAGGAGGAAGTGGGGGATGAGTTGAAATAAAGAGTTTTGCCCCCCTATTTATAGTAGTTCAACCCTTAGAGGCCAAGGGAACTTAGGGATTAAGGTTAGGATAGGTGGGGGTGATGTGGAGAGGCTATGGAGTGACAAGGATGGTCTATGGTGATAGAATAGGTGATGTGGAGGTGGTTTTGGGGTTGTTCTTAGCCTCGGCAAGCTTGGAGGCCAAGGGGAATGATGTGGCCATTTTAGCAACCATGGAATGTGTTAGACCTGCTTGTAAGCTGATATGGGAAGCAAGGAGGTGAGTCATGAGGTGCTTAGTTGCAAAGAAAGTTTCAAAATAGGTCAAAATGCAAGAAATGGGGTCGCGGGTCAAATTAAGGCACGAATAGGGTTTTTAAGCTTGGAATTCAAGTACATTTGTGTTATAAGCATGGATTAATGATCACAAGGTTTGTACTAAGGGTTATTAACAAGATTTGATAGGTGGTTCGGGTTTAAAAAGGGCGAAAAGGAGTAAACAGGTTAAAAGTTTAAATTAGGGCACGTATAGGGCTCATTAGGGTTTTCTAGATTTAATTCGTGTATAATGGTAATGAAATGATGATTTAATAAGATTGATAATGTTGTAATATAAGTTATTACAACTTATTTGGGTAGTGGTTGAGGTTTAGAATGGATAAAAATTAAGAAACGGGTTATGGTTTAGTATTTTGCTCGGGTTAGGGTTTCTGGGTTTCATTTCATGAAATCTTATGAAATGAGGATGATTATAGAATGTAAATGAAGTATATGACTTGCTTGAAACTTGTACTTGATAGATTGTACAAGATTGTTTAGGAAAACGGAGGTGAAACGGCTATTTTGGATGTCGTGCATTAATGACTTATACATTATGCTTTAAAGGACTTGTACCTTATTTTGGAGGGAAGATGTATTCAAATGAGATGTTATATTACTTGTGCATGAGCTTTAGTAGCTTGTGCATTCACTTTAGATATTAACCTTTCATGGAATTAGGGGTTTAGAGGTATACGATAACGGTTTAAAGCCCGTTTTGATATAACGTTGCGAATGGTACATTATATGAGTAATGTACTTTGTAATAATGATATTAAGATATCGACTTGATATGTTATGATGTTTGCTTGACATATAAATAGATATAGATGGCATAGGTAGGTTGCGTGAGCTCGTCTACTTTAGTTATGCAAGTAATGTAATAAAGCGAAAATTTCCCCGTACAATTGTGATCATAATAAAATAGGTTGATTTTGCATTTGATGAAAATTATGGGTTGTTATAGTCTCCACCCCTTACAGAAATCTTGTCCCGAGATTTAGTCTAATGTCAGAGAGATGACAAGGAATGATTATGAATTTATAAGAGAGTTGCTAAATTGGTGTAGTCAACATTTAATCATTTACCAATATAGTATGGATTTCGTAGACATTTCTTTGCAAAATACTCTCAACCAGAGAAATAAAAGGTAGAAAAACTCACAAATAAACACAATTTGTATATTTTTATCCGGGAAGTACTTATCCTCGGGTCGTGTCCCAACGAAATCGTGAATTGAGAATTTAAGAATGATTCGGATTCGAGTTTAGAATAGTAAAGGATATTTGATTTGTTGATTACACTACAAATTTAAAAGCAAGTATTGAAAAACAATTAACAAGCACGAAAATTAAATGCACAAAACGTATTAAACGCGGGCTAAAACTGAGATTTAAAATCTAAAACACGAATTTTAACAATATGTAACTAAAAATTACAAATTTAAATGAAAATTTTTAGGAAAAAGAATTAGAATGTTTTATGTATTTTTGAAATTTTTGTATTATTTTTTTAAAGATTTAATGATTTAACAAAAATATAACTTTTTCTACAAAATAACACTTAAAATTTTTCTTTTTATTTCTTAAAAAATTATAGATTTAAATGAAAATTAGTGCAAATAGAATTTTAAATTTTTCTACTATTTTTCTATTTTTTATGATTTATCTAAGGAAAAAAAGTAATCATTAGTTATTTTTTAAATTTCTAGAAAATTCAAAAATTAATTGGAAAATTATAGAAAAATGGTTTTTATAAACTAAAAAGGTTGCCAGAGAAAATGAATGTGTATGAAAAGCCCTAATTTTTTTATACCTTAATTGAACCCTGATTTAGTCCAATTAAAACTAAACCCTTATTTTTTTTTAAACTTTATTCAAAAAATTATTAAAACTATTTATTATACTAGAAAGACAGGGTAGATATTGAAAGAATTGAAACAATAGGGGTAGGCGGGCTAAGTTTGGTAAATTTACACAACAGTTAAAACAGTTAACCTTGAACTTTAAGAAAAATACCAAACAGACCCCGCGATTTCAGCTTATTTTGCTTATTTAAAAAATGATTTTCAGACAAAACTTAAAATTACAAAGTTACTCAACAGCTTATTCTTAACAACTTTAATAGTCAACTTCTACCTTTTGAACAAGAAAATAAGCTAAAAAAATAAGAAGATAAATGGCTGTTACAGAGAAGTGCCTATTTTTCTAAGCTTTTTAGATTTTGCTTATGAGAGCTTAAAACTTGATGAAACATTACAATAGAAAAGAGGCTCTTTTCTAGATTAAGATGTGTATTAAAGAATCTAAACTAATAATAATCTGTGTTTTAACAAATTTAGAAAGAAAAATGAGATGAAATATTGCAAAAGTTTTACTGAAACTGATTTTTAGGTATATTGTCACTTAAGCTAAATGCTTATTATTTTGGACTTTATGTGCTGATATATTGGAAATAAGCTAACTACTTGTCTAAAATTCAACTAGCTAAAAGGATTTGTAAAAATCTAAAAGGAAAAATGAGAAATTATAAAGAGTTTAAAATGAAAGGAACTATGACTTTATGCTGATGCTTTTGTCTGATGTGTTTTGCAGCTGATGCAATGTGCAAGGAACAAAGTTATAGGCTAGGATTTTTAAAGCTAACTTGTAACTAAATGGATCTAAGTTAACACTCAACAACCTTGAACTCTAAGATGCTTTTAAAAATCTTATAAACCTAAGGGGGACATACAATTCTGAAATATGCCCTGTGTTCTAAACTTAAGTTTTTATGTCAAGAATAGAAAATAATGTAAACTAATTTTTAGAAACCTGTTCTAAACCTATTATAAATAAGTACTGTACTCACTAAGAAAAAAGTTTAATTAAGGTTTCTTCGACTTTAAGAGTCAAACCATGCTTAACACAAAACACCTTTTAAGATTTGCTAGTCCAAACATAAAATTGAGTTTAATAGTTCTTATTATTAAAAACTAAAACAACCTAATCTTTTTAGCTTACTTTATTTTTGTCTAGGCTGGATAATTAGAGCTTGATTATGCTTTAAGAAAAAATAGCTTATTTATGAATAAATAGCTAGTTTCTCTTTGAAGCTTAGTCCTACTACTATGACAGAATTTTAGTAAAAGAAAACTAATTTTGATTAAGACATTAAAAACAACATTATTGCCATTAAACCTCTATAAAACTATTAAGCTAAATGATACTGGATTAATCATGAAAATTCAAAAGTAATAAGCTATTTGCAATAAGCTATGAAATGTTTATAAGTAAAAGTAGCAAGTTTGTAAACCTGGATTTGTAGAATTTCACATTCAATACTATCTATGAGTAGAAGGTGAATGTTCCTAAATGGCACACTTGCCTCTAAACCAAGGCTTTTTTAAAACTCAAATAGCTGAATATTTGAGTTATATTAGCTCTTTGCTTCCCCAAAATGAACTAAAATATATTCAAGGTGATCATGTTTTTAATGTGGAGTAGGTAAAAATTAAGGTAAATTGAAAAGCTTAATGAGCAAAGTCTTAGACTCAAATATTGAGCTTATGAGAATTAATAAGCTCATCAAATGAGCTTATTAAGAGCTTATTTGCTAAATTCGACTTGAATATGAAATCAAAGTAGCCAAATACTTGTGAAATGAATTAATATCAATAGAATTGTTGAGTACAAGTTGAAAAGAAAGAGTACAATAGTACAAGAGCTTAATTGCTTAAAGTACGGTTTAAATTGCTTAAAAATGAAAATTACAATAGTTAAATGTTTTAATAAAACAAAATCAAACAGAAACGAAAAATGAGGTCCTTGTCTTCTATTTTAGAGGATGTTGTGAGAGAGGGTACAGGTTTCCGTCTAGTAATGGTCCATTCAATCTCATCCGTTGATTATTTGAAGTGAATTTGAAGCCGTTTGATCAATTTAGTGAGGTGTCATGGCCAATAGGGGCTTGCCACGTGTTGGTTTGTGAGTGGTGAAGGAGTATGAATGAGTTTTATAAGAGAAAAGGTGTGCGGGGTAAATGTGGGAAAAACGCGGCTTGGGTTGTTTCATTTGTCGTGGGAAATTGGCCGGGATTTCAGTTTATAGGTTGTTGGGTTTGTAGATGATTTTAAGCGGCTTATTTGTTTGATAAAGTTTAGAGAGTTGACCCAATGACGCCCTTGCTTTCATCGCACATAATTGTAGTGTTAAGGAACGTTGGTTTATTTTGACAACCTTCAGTCTTGTGGTTCCTTTCTTCTTTTTTCTCTTTACAAAACAACTTTGCACCTTTAACAACTTTAGCCCTTGATACTTCAAAACTTCAAATGAGCTCTTTAGACTTTGAAGATTTGTCATAATGGGGGGGGCCCCCCCTCCTTTGACTTTTAGCTTGGGTCTTTGACTTTCTTCATTTCTTTCTTTGACTGTAGTCGGGCTGAATCGGCTGTGATTTGTCTTGTTTTTGGCTTGATTTCTCACTCTTGCTCTTGACTCTTTGTCTTTTTCCCGTTTCTTGTCGGTTTTTGATCGTTTTTGCTTCTTTTTGTCTTTTTAATCCTTTCCTGCACAATTGGACACAAAAGCACACATTTTCTATTCTTTTGGCATTTAATTGGCTTTTATTAGGCAAAATCCCGGGTAATTTAATATACAATTTAGCAAATATCAAAATTCCCCAAACTAAAGGATTGCCGTGTCCTCACGCAATGTTATCAATTGTACACTTTGTAAACTAGCAAGTTCCCAAAATGCCCTTGTTTAGAACCTTTTATGAATTTATCTTTTAAACAACTTTTACTTTTCTCATCATTTCATTTCTTGGAAACACGTTAATGGCAATCATTGCAACTTTGCAACTTTTAGGCTCATCGAAATAGGCTACTCCCGATTAATAGAGCACAAAAGAGGAAAATTCGTCATCCTTGACTTTTCACTAGACTAAACAAAGTATATAAACAAAGATCAATTGTCAATATAAATACTAAATGATTAAGCTCTTATAATTATAACTTGTAAACTTTTCACTCTCCGGGAATAAATTATTGATTAATTATGTGTGCACTCTCTTTTTAACTCAAACCATAGGATCATTTTTTTCTTCATAGTTGAAATCTATCTAAGCTTTACAAATAAGACTTGTGAGCTCAAATCGTTTATAACATTGATAAACCTCGACTCCAAAGCTTTTAAGAGATTTAGGAAACAAACATCTTATAAATTGATTGAGAGGAAAATGAAATTTTTAACCATTTCTTTTTTTTTCCATGTACTATAATTATTTTTTCTTCTTTGCAATAGGAATGTTGTTCCTATAGTTCGAACCCATATTAGGCCTTTCTCCCAAAATCGGATATGCAACAACAAAACCAGGTGTTATTTAGTTCGATCACCCACTCCCGTGCTAACGTTTGTGGGGTTAATAGCGGACAACACCTTTTCCTACATAGCCTAGAATCCCAAAGTCCACTTAGTTGCATTAATCACTAGGCCGCGCTCCTAGTGATGTAATGCCTATGAACCTTGATCCTACGTAACATAGTTTTAATACTTAGTTGCGTCCCCCATCCGAGTCTTGCTCTCAAACAACGGATACGCCAACGAATTAAAAAACTACATATAGATTTTGTTATTCTATTTTTGCGCGAAGCTTCATTTGAGCTCGTAAAAATAATGCTTTGCTTTAGAATTGCTCATGGCATTCATTTTTATATTTTATCTTTTTGATGATTGGAATATCTTTTCATTTTTGAAAAGCAATATTATAAAATTTGTAAACCAAAAAATCTTACATCTACATATTAATTGAATTCTCTTTTTTTAACAACTGTAAGACTTTTTCGAAATACATTGGTTGACTTAGCTAATTAAATAAGAGCACGTATGATTAGGTGTTTTAAGAGCTTATGGGAGTAAAAAGACACGAAATCATTCATATAAGCTTTAGGTGTTCCAAATAAACCTTGATTAAACTATTACAACTTATATTTAACTACTTCTTTCCTTTTTCTTTCACATTTTACAAATCAAAGCATCAGGATTTGGTGAAAGCTTTGCCCTTACAAGGTAGGTTTAAAGAACTAGCTAGGGCATTTTTTTCACCGGACAATCAAAATTATACTTCCTATTTCTCACCAACGGACTACAAAAGAGTGTTTTTTTTTTCAAACTAAGCTTCTTTTGAGCTTTTCTTGTAAGCAAAAATTTCAAAATTTTTCACTCTCTCATATAAAGGCAATTCAAAAAGATTCAAAACAAGGTTGGTGAAGTGCAAGTCAACTTATCGAAGTAATCCTTCCCCAAACTAAAAGGAATACTTTGTCTCAAAGTTTAAAAATAAGGGTCAAAAGGAATCTTTAACAAAAATCAATGGTCTTGCAAATGTTTAGATGTTAGTGCGATTAA
This sequence comes from Tanacetum coccineum, assembly GCA_026074375.1. Classification (NCBI taxonomy): domain Eukaryota; kingdom Viridiplantae; phylum Streptophyta; class Magnoliopsida; order Asterales; family Asteraceae; genus Tanacetum; species Tanacetum coccineum. Next base: position 70,356 of record BQNB010013149.1, on the reverse strand, counting down.
AGAACATAGGATAAAAGTTTAGAGTTTTACATTTTATGAAGAGAGATTGGAGGACCTCGATGGAAATTGTGTGGGAATTGCTTTGTCCTTCCAAAATTATTTGAACAATAGAAGCTTCCTCAAAATCGGAAACCTAGACACAAAAATCACAAATAACCAACAAGAGCGAAAAAGAAACAAAGCTCTTCTTCTATTTTACATTGTTGCTCAAAAACATCTTCCTATAACGGCTTAGTTTTTGTTAACCGTAGTACAACGCTATACTCGCCCACCGAATTAATATTTGTCCTTGGGAAAAGCAAACCAAAGATAAAAAGAATTGAAAAGAAAATAAAGGATACCAGCATGGGGTGCCTCCCACGAAGCGCTTGTTTAGTTTAGAGTCCCCTTCGCTTGACTCTTTCCCAAACTAGGTTCTTATGGTGGGATCTAGCAATGGTGAAGAACAATCTAAGATGGTGACAACCTCCCCAAACTAGAGATGAAAGATATACAAAGAATTTTGATTCCGGGTTCAACAAACTTTTTAGAAAAGATTTTCAGTAGGAAAGATTGTGAACCCGAAAAAGCTTTAGTATACATTAAAGTCATTAAGGAGTGGCGTGGAGAGGGTCAAAACAATCAAGTGTCAAAGAGCTTTAGATGGAGGCATAACTCTATTGAACTACTTGTCATTTAAAAAAGTCCTTTTCAAAAGATTTACCATGAAATGTTATCCACCGGATCAAAAATCTTCCCTGAATGTTCATGGGGAGATAAATATCCACAAGATTAACAATCCTCATTAACACATAAAATTCAACTCCCCGACATAAGAGGTAGTCTCAAAATGGTCAAGTATTTCAATGTCGGGATGAAAAACTTGTAACTCTTTCTTTTTCTCAGTTTCAACTTTTGTTTCAAAAACCTCTTTTGTCTTACTTTCAAAAGATTCAACCTTTTTATCATTCATTTCAAAGAAATTTTCATCTTCAAGTAAACCATCTAGGAAGGAAATTTCCTTCTTCCCTGCATTATCATGATTTCCCAAAAACCATTCTTCACTCATCACTTTTAAAAAACTTCATGATTAACCTCAACATTATCTTTTTCAAACTCACTTGTTGCCCATTTTCTCACAAAATTCCCAATTGGGGCAAAGAAAGAATATGGTTTCTAACATCAACCTTAGGGAGAAATTTTGTTAGATTCTCAATTAGAAAGGATTTCCTGTCATCTTCAAAAAGAGGGTTCAAATATATCTTCTTAAACAGTTTCCTCATGAGAATTGACTCGTCATTTCTAGAAGGAAACAGTCATCTTGTTTCTAAAGACGGAGGATTGAAATTGTCTTGAAGCTTTGAATATCATCCCAGAAGGAAATCACAATCTTTTCCTAATTTTGGACTTCTCTTGGGATTGGAATGAGAATCTCTTTGTTCTAATTCTTGTTTGGAACAAAATTTAAGATCCTCATTCCCCATTTTGAAAGAGTCCCTCAAAATTTATTGTTGGAAAATTGTCGTGAAATTGCACTTTATGTGAAAGCTTTTTTGTAGGAGATTGAAATAACTCTTCCTTGGCTAATGATTTTACACTTATCTAAATTTGCAAAACAAGCCTTTTCTAGCAAACTGGGTCAGAAAATTCCGCTTAAGTTCTTTCTTTGTTTAATATTGTCACCCCAGAAGAGATTCAAAACTCGGTTAAAATAGCAGATGTTGCAGAATCATCATTACTCTCGGTTTCAACAAACATTTTGACCTGGTCATAATAAGCATCCTATATATGGATTGACTCATTATCTTGACTACCATCCTGGTTTAAAAACTATTCTTTCCAAAAACCATCCCTTATCACTAGCTTTCCCCGCCTGTAACTCATTAAGGACCCGTGCGGTCTTAAGAAAGGTCTACCAAATATCAAAGGAACACGTGGGTCTGCAACAAAGTCTAGAATCACAAAATCGACCGGGAAGTAGAATTTTCCGACCTTTACGAACACATTTTGCGGCTATTCCCTCAGGGGCTTTAGAAAATTGTTCGGTCGGCTAATCTTGAACATTCTTGTATTGTTAAGGTCGTAGTCAAAGTTTTTTCCAAATAGCAAGGGCATGAGATTTATACTTGAACCTAGATCCGCTAGAAGCTATGTGATTATCAAACTCCCCTAAACCCACATGGGAATGAGAAATCGACCTGGTGTCACCAGCTTTTCGCGAAGCTATTTTGAGAATGTCCGCGGAACAATTAGCATTCTTTGGCGTCTTTGCTATTTCAATCAATTTGGTCTTTGTTTGTCAGAAGTTTTTTAACATTCTTCTGTTACTTAGCATTTAAAATCAAAGCATATGCCAAAAGTAATCTTCAAATGAATCTTTTTGAAACATTTCCCTAAATTTTTGGATTTGCACTTTGTATTGAAATCTTTCTTTTTCACGATACTACTCTAGAAGGGTTATGGAAGTTTTGAGTCTCCTCTAGAAGATTCTTTTGATGATGGAGAATTATCAACTTGAGCAGAAGAAGGCTCAGGAGAAATTGGACTGCTCACCGGTTTAACCGGATCATGAGATTTTTGGATAACCGGAGGTTGGATGTTTTTGGTGCTCGGTAGCACCTTATCCTTGGTCACCTCGGTTTCCTTTTCAGTCAAAGGTTCATTTTACTTTTTAGAGGTGGTGGAATTGGTTGGAACCGGTGTGTAAGAAAGTCCGCTTCGAGTCGTAATGGCTCGAACTTCACCCCTTGGGTTTGTGATGGTATTACTGGGCAAAGTGGTAGGTACCATAGAAGTAGAAGTTGAAGTTGAAGGCTGACTTTGGTTTTGGAAGAAACCACTCAACATGTTTTGCAAATTGTTTTGGAATTCATTTTGTTGATTCACGAAAAGATTATGTTGATTTTTCAACTCATTCTTTGAATTCACCTTTTTTAAGAGTTGATTGGGTGTTGTAAAGTAGCTTGAACTTCACTCCTAATCTCAGCTTTCCAAATTTGGTAATATGATTTCTCATAGCTCTGCATACTACCCTCGTGGTTTTCTTGAAATTATCCAATGATTAGCAAGCACCAATTTGAGATTTTGTGGTGAACTTTGGTATAAGGTACATTTGATGAGGAATATTCCCTGATTAGATGGTTTACTTTGGTTTGAAGGAAATCCTGGTGGGGGGAGTTTTCATGGTTTGACTAAATTGGGAGGACGTACAGGAATTTCCATTTGTACAAAATTACCAACCGATAAGGGTTGTTGAAATTGTTGGAAATTTTCATTGATAAACGGGGATTCGTAACCTCCTTAGTCATTGGGCACATATTAAGCTTATGATTGTTACCACAAGTGGTTAACCTTTCCTCAACCGCTTTGATCGGAGCGGAGTAGGCACAAAAGTATTATCATCCTGTTTTTCATCTCAGTCATTTCATTCCTAATGGTTAAGGTCATCTTATCCTCTAATGCTGCTGCCATTTTGTTGGAATCAAAGTTGAGGATGATTTTGAGGAAGGAGGAGCATTCTTTACTCACTTCGCATCACGGGTTCCGTTGAGATCTAACTTTGGCTTTGTTCTCTATGATTTGTAGCCCTTCGTTTGGACTTTTGTAGAGAAAATTGCCTCCGGCAGCAGAATTAAGAGAATCTTGGTCATTATAGCTCAAGGAATTATAGAATGTATCTAATTGGTGCATTAGTGAAAAACCATGGTGAGGACACTTCCTTAGAAGTTCCTTGAAACGCTCCCAAGCTTCGGAGAAAGATTCTTGAGCAATTTGACGAAAATTCGTAATTTCGTTCCGAAGATTGGTGGTCTTAGAAGGTGGGAAGAAAAAATTGATGAACTTAGAAACTAAGTCATCCCATGTGAGAATGGAATTTGGGGGTTCTTTTTCTAGCCACGTTTTGGCTACCCCATCAAGAGAAAATGGAAAGAGAAGAAGTTTGATGGTGGTGTTAGGTACATCCGGGTACCTTTGATTGTTCGTAATGCTCTCGAAATGAGGTATGTGCATGAGGTCTACTCATCATTCTCCTCGAAAAAATTCGGTTTTGAACCAAATTAATGAGGGAGGATTTAAGTTCAAAGTTTTGAGCATTAATTATCGGTACAACTATAGCACTTTCAAACCCCCCGGTGGGAGCTTGGAGTTGCTCGGCCATAGGTCGGTCATCGGCCATTGGAATCGGATCCAAATTGAGAGGGATTGCCTCTTGTCGGTGTCGAGATCGTCGACTATTACGTTCTTCTGGGAATAGTGTATTCCAAGGAGGAACGGTGTGGGCATGACACTAGTCGGAAAACTAGAGAAAAGAAGAATTTGAGATTAAGATGATATTTTTGGAGGGAAATTACAATTATTTAGTTTTTAATAAGAATGAAACAAAAATATTTTTGGTTATCGATTATTACAAGCTTTCACGATAAGTCTTATGGATCGCACAGTGAGCGGAAAAGTCTTAGCGAGCCGGATGGGACTGCTTAGAGATTAGCTATCCTTTTCCTTAAACTCACCTTATAGTTTGTAAACGTTAATGGTCGTCGTACTTGCAAGTACTTCACGATTTGTTTTGTTGTTAATTGGAATGGTTTAAGATGGATAACAAGTATCACATTGTTTTATTTATATATTATATATATATATTTTTTTTACAAATATCGATAGGAATCGAACTTAATGACTGTTTTATATTTTGTAGAAAAATAGCAAAAATAACTTCAAAGATAAGGGTCTTCAAAACTCTACTTTCAAGAATTTTCTTTAACACTCGTACACGACTTCCCCGGCAACGGCTCCAAAATATGGTGTGTAGTCAAATTTCTAGTACCAACTATTAGTTATTTTTCTGTAGAATTCTTTGCCAAAAATACTTCTCAACCAAGAGAATATAAGGTAGAATCTACAAAATAAAACACAATTTGTATATTTTTTATTCCGTGGAGAGTACTTATCTCGGGTCGTGTCCTAACGAAAATCGTGAATTGAGAATTTTAAGAAAGATTCGGATTCGAGTTCTAGAATAGTAATGGATATTTTGATTTGTTGATTTCACTACAAATATAAAAGCAAGTATTGATAAACAATTAATCAAGCACGAAAATTAAATGCACAAAACGTATTAAAGCGGGCTAAAACTAGATTTAATTTCTAAACAGCATTATAACAAATTTAATAACCATTAAAAATTACAAATTTAAAATGAAACATTTTAGGAAAAAGAATTTAGATTTTTTTATGTATTTTTGAATTTTTTTATTTATTTTTTCAAGATTTAATGATTTAACAAATATAATATTTTCTAAATATTAACCACTAAAATTTTTTTTTATTTTAAATAAATACTAGATTTAAAATGAAATTAATGCAAAAAGAATTTTAATTTTTCAACTATTTTTCTATTTTTTATGATTTATCTAAGAAAAAGTAATCACTAAAGTCTATTTAAATTTCTAGAAAATACAAAATTAATTGGAAAAATATAGAAAAATGGTTTTTATAAACTAAAAAGGTGCAGAAAATGAATAGTATGAAAAGCCCTAATTTTTATACCTTAATTGAACCCTAATTTGTCCAATTAAAACTAAACCCTAATTTTTATTTAAACTAAATTCAAAAATTTTAAAACTATTTATTATACTAGAAAGACAGGGTAGAAATTGAAAGAATTGAAACAATAGGGTAGGCGGGCTAAATTTGGTAAATTTACACAACAGTTAAAACAGTTAACCTTGAACTTTAAGAAAAATACCAAACAGACCCCGCGATTTCAGCTTATTTTGCTTATTTAAAAAATGATTTTCAGACAAAACTTAAAACTACAAAGTTACTCAACAGCTTATTCTTAACAACTTTAATAAAGACAACTCTAACTTTTAACAAGAAAATAAGCTAGAAAATAAGAAGATAAATGGCTGTTACAGAAAGTGCCTATTTTCTAAGCTTTTTAGATTTTTGCTTATTGAGAGCTTAAAACTTGATGAAAATTACAACTAAAAGAGGCTTATTCTAGATTAAGATGTGTATTAAAGGAATCTAAACTAATAATAATCTGTGTTTAACAAATTTAGAAAGAAAATGAAGATGAAAAATGCAAAGTTTAATGAAACTGATTTTAGAGCTTATTTCACTTAAGCTAAATGCTTATTATTTGGACCTTAAGTGCTGATATATTGGAAATAAGCTAACCTACTTGTCTAAAATCAACCTAGCTAAAAGGATTTGTAAAACTCTAAAAGGAAATGAGAAATTATCAAAGAGTAAAATGAAAGAACTATGCTAATATGCTGTGCTTTTGCTGATGTGTTTTGCAGCTGATGCAATGTGCAAGGAACAAAGTTATAGGCTAGGATTTTTAAAGCTAAATTGTAACTAAATGGATCTAAGTTAACACTCAACAACCTTGAACTCTAAGATGCTTTTAAAATCTTAAAACCTAAGACTTACACATTCTGAAAATATGCCCTGGTGCTAAACTTAAGTTTTTAAGCTCAAGAATTTGAAATAATGTAAACTAATTTTTAAAACCTGTTCTAAACCTAAATATAAAGTGTGAACTCAACTAAGATAAATGATTTAATAAGGTTCAGTTGACCTTTAGAGTCAAACCTTGCTTTAAACCAAACACACTTAAGATTTGCTGTCAACAACAAATTGAGTTTAAAGTCTTATATTAAACTAAAACAACCTAAACTTTTTAGCTACTTCTATTTGTGCTGGATTATTAGAGCTGATTATGCTATGAGAAAACTAGCTTATTTATGAAAATAAGCTAGTTTCTCTATGAAGCTTAGCCTACTACTATGACAGAATTTTAGAAAAGAAAACTAAAATTGATTAAGACTAAAACAACATTAAGCAATAACATCTATAAACTCATTAAGCTAAATGATACTGGATTAATCATGAAAATTCAAAAGGAATAAGCTATTTGCAATAAGCTATGAAATGGTTAAAAGTAAATGTAGCAAGTTAAACCTGGATTTTGTAGAATCTTCACATTCAAACTATCCAAGAGTAGAAGTTTGAATGTTCCTAAATGGCACCTTGCCTCTAAACCAAGGCTTAAAACTCAATAAGCTGAAATTTGAGCTTATTAGCTCTTTGCTTCCCAAAATGAACTCAAATATATTCAAGTGATCATGTTTTTAATGTGAGTAGGTAAAAATAAGTAAATGAAAGCTTAATGAGCAAAGTTTAACTAATATTGAGCTTATGAGAATTAATAAGCTCAAATGAGCTTATTAAGAGCTTATTTGCTAAATTCGACTTGAATATGAAATCAAAGTAGCCAAATACTTGTGAAATGAATTAATATCAATAGAATTGTTGAGTACAAGTTGAAAAGAAAGAGTACAATAGTACAAGAGCTTAATTGCTTAAAGTACGGTTTAAATTGCTTAAAAATGAAAATTACAAAGTAAAATGTTTAAAAACAAAATCAACAACTGAAAAATGAAGTCCTAGTCTTCTATTTATAGAGGAGTAGTGAAGAGAGGGAAGGTTTCTAGAAATGGTACTTCAATCTCATGGAATGATCTTTTATAAGTGAATATAAGCCGTTTGATCAATTTAGTGAGGTGGCCTGGCCAATCATGTGCTGCCACGTGTTGGTTGTTGATTGGTGAAGGAGTATGAATGAGTTTTATAAGAGAAAAGGGAGCGGGGTGTGGGAAAAACCGGGCTTGGGTTGTGTGGGAAATTGGCGGGAATTTCAGTTGTAGGTTGTTGGGTAGTTGCGAATTAAGCGGCTTATTGTTTGAAAGTTTAGAGAGTTGACACAACTAGCCCTTGTCTTTCACCGCCCAAATTGTAGTGTTAAAGGAAGGTTTGGTTTTGACAACTTCAGTCCTTGTGGTTGTTTTCTTCTTCTTTCTCTTTACAAAACAACTTTGCACCTTTAACAACTTTAACCCTTGATACTTCAAAACTTCAAATGAGCTCTTTAGACTTTGAAGACTTGTCAATAATGGCCCTTTGACTTTATCTTGGGTCTTTGACTTTCTTCATTTCTTTCTTTGACTGTGTCGGGCTGATCCGGCTGTATGACTTTGGCTGAATTTCTCCACTCATTGCTCTTGACATCTTTTGTCTTTTTCCGTTCTTGTCGGTTTTTGATCGTTTTTGCTTCTTTTTGTCTTTTTAATCCTTTCCTGCACAATTGGACACAAAAGCACACATTTTCTATTCTTTTGGCATTTAATTGGCTTTTATTTGGCAAAATCCCGGGTAAATTAATATACAATTTAGCAAATATCACTAATCATGTGGGATACAGATTTAGAAATGAACAGATGATAAAGGTAATAATGATAATGATAAGTAAAGAAAAGGAATTATTTGTACAAACAGATTGAAAGAAACTTTTTTATACGTATGCTATATACTTAAGCCTACTTATTTATAATTTGTCACTTACAAAGAGAAGCGTCCAAATCCTTGTAACTGAGAATTTATAAATTCATAGTTAGAAGATTTATAATTTCCTTATTCAAATGAAGAAGCGTCCTAATTCATTTCAATAAGATGATCATAAATTGTCTTACCTAAGCATAAAACATGATATCAAAACGGTAATGTACAAAAATGATATGATCATGAAAGGTAAGAAAAATATGGAGATATTAATTGTATTGATGCCTTTATAGTCGAGGATGATAATTTATGTTTCAAAGTTATGAGGAGAGTATTCAGAGTTGAACATAATGGAATTAATGGAATTGACAAATGATGTCGAGTTTTGATATCACCAGATAACAAGATGTAACGGAATCATCACTTTATTTATTTCATGGATAACTTTACATATGAAACTTTAAAAGAGCTGATACTTATGCTACGTGTCTCGTGGTAGGATTCTAGATAAAAGCAACAAACGACAAGGATTGTAGTTTGATGTTTGGGGTTTTCAGACTTATGAAGTGTGTTTCAGAAGATTCTGGTGATGAACTTGAATATCTTCGAGAGTTGTTTCTAGAGTAGAAATCCTAGAGTGAACAAAAGCAAACTTGTCTCTAAGTACGCCCTCTTGTAGCCCTGTTGTTTGCTTTTGAGCATCGATTTTGCAATTTATGTCATTCTTCCATAGACATTACAAGTTATGGATACTGATTGTAGGTTGTTTCTAGTGGTTGGTCTTTTGTTTCTGCAATTCTTGGTCAGATGACCTACTCTGTTGCAAGTCCGACACTTGACAGTGCAAGGACCTATGTGATGTAGGGTGCATCTTTAACACAAGGGACGATTCCTAGTATATCTATTGGCGACAGCATAAGTCTTGAAGGTTTCTTGCTTCCGGTTATGCTGTTGGTGGTAATCATTGTTACGGTTGTTATTGTTATAGTTATTCTGATAGTTATTGTTGTTGATGATGTTTCTCTTATCCTCAAGCTTTCATTTGTGATCATTGGTTTTTTACACAGAATCATGCTTATTAACTGATCCATTAACCTCTGGGCTATGTTGATGGCTTCCTCCAAAGTTTGAGGCTTCGAGGCAGTAACATTTCCTTCAATACTTTTGGGTAATCCACTGTTGAAAGACTTCCTAAGTTTCTCGGGTTTGGTACTGTTTGGGCATAAGGGACGGGCGAATTCTGAATCTCTCTAAGGTAAGTCTTAAGATCATTTCCTTTCACGGCCAAGTTGTAAAATTCGTCTTCCATTTTCTTGACTTCAGTTCGAGGGCAATACTTATTGGTTAAGAGTCTTTTCAATTCAGTCCAGTTGATTTGATTGGCTTGATCTATTCCAATAGGTTGAGTGTATGAATTCCACCAGGATAGGGCATCATCGTTTAAAGTACCAGTAGCAAATGTCACTTTGCTTTTCCTCGGCCAGTTGCTATGAGAAATACCAATTCAGTTCGCTAAAACTAGCTCGAATGAGGCCAACTTCTCCCTTAGTACATTGACGTGAAAGGTTGCATTATTACGTTTCCACATTTTAATTTACAAAATGTGTTTGGATACATAAAATTGACATTTATGAGATTTATAAAAACACTTTAAAAGGCTTGTTTAAATAAGGCTCCCCCTCAGAAATTGATTACATAAATTGACATCCTCGTACTACAATTCTTAAAATTATTCGAGGAAGAGAGTGTTGAACACCACCAATTTTAACAAATACCATTTTTATGGAAAAATACATAAAATTATTTATATAGACAATTTTGACATTGAAAAGTTCTTTTTGAAAAATTGTGTTCAGCGATTTTAAAAACACATGATAGAAGACTTCTCTTCTATTTTTTAGAGTAAGCGCACTGAAGCGTACACTTCCCTATTACATTCGGGACCGAGTTATGCACTGAAATGTACATAAGTCATAAAGAAAATTTAGAAATGACATGTTTTGAAAACATTTAAACTCTTGCTCGAACTTCATTTACACGCCCGTGTCGTGTTAATCAACATTTCATTGGTATGTAATGTTATCGATTCCAAAGATACATGTCGAAAGATTCTTTTTAGCTATTTTTGAAATTTTTCTGATTTTATATTTTGTTTTTCTAGGTTTTATATTTTTCTATTTTCTTTTTGTTGGTTTTATATTTTTGTATTTTCTTTTTCAAATTTTTTTTATAAATCAAAAATAAAAAGAGAATAAAAATATTTACAAATTGATATTTGATTGATCAAGCAGATTCAATTGCCAAAACCTTTAGTTCATCTAGAGTCAAACATCTCATACCAAGTCGTCTAACAAGATACTTAAACCTATCTTCCGATAAAGCTTTACTAAACAGGTCAGCTAACTGGTATTCAATTCCGACAAAGAATAATTCAACAATACCCTTTTCAACCTGTTCCTTTATGAAGTGATATCTGACATCGATGTGCTTGGTACGGGAATGTTGGACTGGATTGCACGAGATGGCTATGGCTGCCTTTGAGTCACAATACATAGGTATTTTATCAAAGTGGAAGCCATAATCTGTGAGCTGAGTTCTCAACCATAGAACTTGTGTGCAGCACGCAGATAAAGACACATACTCGGCTTCTGCTGAAGACATTGAGGTGCAGTCCTGCTTTTTGGATGACCAGCTGACTAACTTATCACCACCTAGAAATTGTATGCCACCAGATGTACTCTTACGTGAATCAAGACAACCCGAGTGATTGAATCTAACAATTTTGTAAAAGCAGTTAGTTCGAAACGGTGTTCTTCGGATACTAGTGACCCTTGTTATGCGTCTTTAAGGTACCGAAAGATCCGCTTAACCTCGGTGAGATGTTTCTCAGTCGGTTTCGCTTGATAGCGAGCACAATAACATGTTGCATGTACAATATCTGGTCTACTTGTTGTTAGGTACATGAGTGCTCCGACCATACTCGATATATCCATTTGGTCGACTGGAGTTAAACACTCAAGTCAGCATAAGGTGTTTTGTAGCTTTGGTGTACCAATGCTATCACATGAGTCTTAACATGCTTTTAAGTATCTCATTGAGCATACTTGCTTGGTTCTTATAAAAGATACCACGAGGGGATTGGTGGATCTGAATTCCTAAAAAGAATTTCAGCTCCCCCATCATAGACATATCAAACTTGCTGTGCATTTCAAATCATTTTGAAAGTTTTAGGTTCATAGAACCAAAAATAATGTCATCAACGTAAATTTGCACAAGCAATATGTCGTCCTCATGTTTAGTTATGAACAGAGTTGGATCAATAGAAACCTTTGAGAATCCTTTGGATACCAAGAAATGAGGTTCATAATCACGCTCTTGGTGCTTCTTTGAGACCATATAATGCTTTTTTGAGACGGTAAACTTGGTCAGGATGATATGGGTCAACAAATCCATCTGGTTGGTTTACGTACACTTCTTCCTTTAGAGGTTCGTAAAGAAATGTTGTTTTTGATGTCCCATCTGTATACGAATGATTTGTGTGCAACGTACGCAATGAACAACCGGACGGCCTCCAACCGAGCAACTAGTGCAAATGACTCTTCGAAATTAATTCATTCCTTTTGAGCATATCCCTTAGCTAAAAGACGATATTTGTTGCGAATAACAGTATTTTCCTCATCACGTTTGTTTTTCCAGAGCCACTTTAAGTTAATGACATTTCTGCAAAGTGGTCTGTCGACTAATTCCCATACATCTAATCGATCAAATTGATGAAGTTCTTCCTGCATTGATTCAATCAATGCAGAATCAGCCATGGCTTCTTTGATGTTCTTTGGTTTGGTTTGACTCACGGTGAGTGCGAACATACACATCTCGGCATCTATTTCTAGCTGACATCTTGTTTTAATTGATTGAGAAGGATTTCCAATGACTTGTTCTAATGGATGATCTTTTGTCCAACGTTGTGCAGAAGGATGGTGTTGATAGAAAGTATGCATGTTTAACGAATCAGCATGACGAGATGATGGCTCCCCTCGTTCTTGTACCGGTGTACTAAAGATGTTGATAAATTCATCGTCGTCAAATTGTGCATTTTCGGTATTGGTTTCTGCTTGAATAATGTTCTCAGGTGCAGTGACAGTTGGTACTTGAGTTGGAATTTGATGTGTTGATTGAATGCTCAATGGAGGTACATCTGTAACATCGGTTGTTGTAGAAGTGTGAGTTGTATTATGTTGTTGATGTTTATCGGGATTATCAGCACCATGTACAGCGGAAGACTTTGACACAACAAGAGAAGTTCCATTAAGTATTTCACTGAACATCGGACTATATAGCAATTCCAGCTCATTTGACGTTGTTACTCTCTCAGCTACTTGAGGAACATTTTCTTGACTTTGTGGACCAGGACTTGAACGGTCTTGTTCAAGTACCGTAGTCGAACATTGTGGACCGAGGTCAGAACTGACGTGATCTGACGCCATCTGAGGCAATTCGTCAAAGTTAACATGAATTATTTCAACTATTATTCTTGTTCTCTTGTTAAATACCCTGTAAGCCTTTGACTGAGTAGAATACCCAACAAAAATACATGCATCACCTTTTTCCTTCATTTTATCAAGATTTTCACCATCTCTGACGATATAGCAAAGAGAACCAAAGATGTGAAAGAACTTAACTGACGGTTTTCGGGCATTGATGATATGGTAAGGTGTTTTCTCATGTCGAGGAATTACAAGTGAACGGTTTTGAGTAAAACATGCTGTTGCAATTGCTTCAGCCTAGAAGAACAAACGTACATATTCCGCTTGAAATTACACCTGCATGTTTCGCTTGACCTGTCTTACATATTCCGCTTGCAGTCACTTTCGGGTGAAGGACCACAAACACAAACAAACAACTTGTCCTTGTGTTGTGAAGCAAAAAATGTGGATCTTTGTCCCTTAATCTCAACCGGGTTGGGACCACAAAAAATGAGAGAATTCACAAATAAGCCACGAAATAAGCTCAGAATAAGCTCAAAATAAGCTAGGAAGAAGCTCGAAATAAGCAACCAAAATTAAGAAAACTAAGATATTAGTTTGAAGATCTAACAAAAAGGGACGTGACCCTTGTGACTTGTCTAAATCAAATGAAAAAAACACGACAATGATGAAAAAAGAAAAAAAATAAGCCGAAAGTAATAAGCTTAAAGAAAAATCTTAAAGCTTATCTAGG